>QRFJ01002515.1:0-64594 GCA_006176705.1 Cocos nucifera | reverse complement strand
CCAATCAGAGTTCTACTAAGAATCCAGTTTGACTGGTCTTAGGCGCCCTCTAAGGAGGAATCCAGGGGTCTCTATTCCAACCAATCAGATTTAGATCTGATTTCACAAAGGGTTGTGATTGGTTGAGAGGAAGAGGAGTTGGATCACAAGAGGTCTATAAATAAGACCCTGCGCCCAACCCTAATTCACAATGCTATTAGATACGCCCCAAGGCTGCCTCTCCCCTCCTTCTCCATGCCATAGTCTCTTCTCCTCTTGCTCTCCACGTCCAAAAGGTGTTTTGGACTTAGTTTGGTGCGATTCAGATCAAGGAAAGGCGATCAAAAGCAAGAAGGCTGCGCTGCTGCAAAAGGACGACTGCAGATCTTCAAAAGAGTTTTGAAGATCCTCCAGATTAGATCCAGATCTGATTTTTGGAGGTGTGATAGAGAAGAAGAGGATCTCCAGATCCAACCCGAGTGGATACCGGTAGAGGCCAGGCACTTGCGTGGCTTAGATCCAGAACCTTCCGCTGCAATCAGGATCATCTACAGGGTAATAGGATTACCCAAATCAGGTAAATTGAATTTGATTTAATTTATCTTGTTTTATTTTATTTATTAAAATAATAAGAATCAGATCTGAAATATATCAAGATCTGATTAAGATCAAGAGAAAATTTTTGAAATATATCTCTTGATCTAATCAGATTTGGACGAACCTGGACCGGGAAATCAGGATTTTCCTTCATTATTGTCCAGAGATAGCAACCCAAGGAGGGGTGGTGAATTAAGTTCTTATAGAATTTTATTCAAATTTTCTTTCTAAATAGGTATATACTTTAATTTTAGCAAAATAAAGAGTTTGTGAGGTGAAGGCTTTAATTATAGCAGAAGTAAGATAGTTTATGCAAACTAAGAATCTAAATAATGCAAATAAAAAATAATAGCAAAGTATAGAAAGCCAAAAAAGCAAGAAGTAAAGCCACAAGACAAACATACAAAGTTTTATAGTGGTTCGGTGCAACCCACATCTACGTCCACTTCTCAAGCTTTTCTTGGGATTTTTACTATAATCCATCCTTGATTATAGTGTATTTATTTTTCCAGGCTCACAAACAAACTTAGTTGATTTTTACAGGAGCACCAATCAAAATCTTACAGCGTTAGTTTTTTGGGTTCACTAACAACCTAGTTGGTTTTTCGAGCTTACCAACCAAAACCTACAATGTCTAGTTCCAGCTTGGACGGGCCTAATCCTTAAGTTTTTTCTTTTCAAAGAAATTTATAAAGAAACAAAAATACAAGTATAGAATTCAACATAAAAGTAAAAATAGAATTGAAACTCTTTAAATTCCAAAAAAGAAGCTGATGATGTGCTCGATTGAAACTTGGCTTATCTTTAATTTATACTTGAGAGGATGTAAAAGATATTGGAGAAGATTTCTTTGAAGGTTTGCTAAAATCTATGTATAACTTTCCTCTCTTTTTTCTTTCTTTTTGGATATTTAATATTCCTCACCAAAAATAAGAGATTCTTTCTTTAAATCTCTTAAATCTTGCTTCATAATTGATTCTCCACTTTTAAATATCCTTAGAGATAGTTGGAGAGTGAGTTCTAGCCATTGGAAGCTCTGAAATAGCTGTTGGTGAAGAAAAATTTAGATTTTTCGGATCAGGTTCGTTCAAATCTGATCAGATCAAGAGATATATTTTAAATTTTTTTTTCTTTGATCTAGATCAGATCTGAGATGTTTTAGATCTAATTTTTATTATTTTAATAATTAAAATAAAATTAGATAAATTAAATCAAATTTAATTTATCTTGAAGTGGGTAATCCTATTACCCGATGATGATTCTGTGAGCAGTGGAAGGTTCTGGATCTAGCCATGCAAGTGCCTGGCCTCTACCAGTATTCACTCAGACTAGATCTGGAGATTCTCTTCTTCTCTATCACATCTCCAAAAATCAGATCTGGATCTGATCTGGAGGATCTTCAAAACTCCTTTTGAAGATCTGCAGTTCGTCCTTTTGCAGCAGCGCAGCCTTCTTAGCTTTTCAATCGCCTTTCTCTGATCTGGAATCGCACCAAACTAAGATCCAAAACACCTTTTGGACGTGGAGAGGAGAGGGAGAAGGTGACTATGGCATGGAGAAGGAGGAGGAGAAGCAGCCTTGGGGCATGGAGAATCTATGATGCATCTGGAATTAGGAGTTGGGCGCAGGGTCTTATTTATAGACCTAAGCTTGTGATCCAACTCCTCTTCCTTCTCAACCAATCACAACCTCTTTGTGAAATCAGATCTAAATCTGATTGGTTGGGAATAGAGACCCCTGGATTCCTCCTTAGAGGGTGCCTAAGACCAGTCAAAGTTGGATTCTTAGTAGAACTCTGATTGGAAATCCAAAAGGGAGATGGAGTTCCTTGTCCAACAAGGACTTCCTAGGCGCCTCCTACTTGGGCTCACGCCACCCTTGGCGTGCGCCCTTCTCCTTGCCAGGTTCTGGCAGGGGGACAAGCCCCCACCAGTCCTCCAATAGGTGCATGACATGTGGTCAAGAAGTCAAAGGTATCAATGGTCAATACGTTTGACCAGTCAAAGGATAGACTTTTGACCAAAGTCAAAGAACAAGAAATGGCAGGTGACCAAAAATGGATAGGTAATGTCTTACAAAATAAGACAACCTATTTTGACTTGGACAACCTCCAGTCAGACCATAGTGAAGGCCTCTGATTCGAGCACAAACTCCTTTGGCTCAATCAGGACAACTTATTTATGATAGTAAAAGAAGAACGTTAGGTTCAATCGAGTGCTAGCACGATTTCCTTGAACCTAATTGAATCTCATTCAGATCAATTGAACTAGATCAGTTCAATTGATGATCACCAGATTCAAACCCTTGTTTGTGTGACCCTAGTTAGGTTCAGTTCTGTATGGTAATGGGATATGTCATGATCTCTATCATCGACATCATCGAAACTCCTTTCGATGGATCAGAACTCTTCTGATTCGAACAGCTAGAATGATCGATCATCTAAATCATTCTAATTGCTCCCAAAATCCACCAGTGACACCTAGCAGTATATGGTGGCAACCCATCAGAGCTGAATGCGAACCTCTTGGTGCAGCTATCTGTGTGATTAAGTTCTTCTATCTTGAGCCCCGATCAGATTAGGGTTAAGGTGAACTCGTCAAACCCTAGTCTCTGTCATATGATGTAATCATTCGATTCGAGTCCAATGTGAAAATCTAAATAGAAACTCTTTCTATTATTTCACTCTGCCATGGCCATGGACTTTCTGGACTTGATTCTCATGATCATCATAGGGCTGCTCCTCTACCACCGAGGTAGATAGATTCCATCTTGATGCAATCCAGTTCCTACAATGAACATGCTATAGCCAACATACACCTTCAGGGTTCCATATGGCTAGGAGACCGAGTAATGGTGTAGTCAAACTATAACACCCTCAAGGTGAACTGCCGATGCATCTCAGGTCAAAGAACCAGACACACTACTGCAGCATCGAGTCAGTCATTGACGAGAAGGTAGACTCCCTAATGACTACTCGAGGTGGTCACGCTCAGTGCCCTCGTTCTCTAACGAGTACCTGTACTCTCGCTCCGGTGTCTCCACACCGTAGACTCAAGACTCATCTACTAAAGAGAAGCGATTCGTACACCAACCTTCCGGATCAATCACCATCCTCGTGATGATCCTATGGTCGGAAGCTGTTTATGAGTTAATAATGATTATTCATGTCTTAAATTTTCAACTCTTGAAAATATGAATTATCATTACCATTAACTCAAAGGATGTATCACAGACACTAAATACACATATGTGATAGAAAATAACCCATTTTATTGATATTAGTCAAAATTATAATTTTGCCCCTAGAAGTGTATTACAAGTGTCAGCCAATTCTGGCTTCTAGGGCACATATATCTAACAATCTCCCACTTGTCCTAAAGCCAATTGGCTACAAGTCTAAGTCCCATCTTCTCAAGGTGGGCTTCGATCTTCTGCTGGCCCAACGGCTTTGTAAGTGGGTCTGCCACATTATCTATGGAGTTGACTCTCTTGACCTCAACATAACCCTTCTTAAGGTAATCGCGGATGAGGTGGTATCGCCGCTCAATGTGCTTGGATTTCTGGTGAGATCTTGGCTCCTTAGCAAGGGCTATGGCGCCATTATTATCGCAGTATAGAGGAATGGCATCTGATGGCATTACTCTAATTTCTGTAGCAAACTTCTTGTACCAGAATGCTTCCTTCGCAGCCTCTGATGCAGCGATATATTCTGCTTCCATGGTGGAATCTGTTATCACCGTTTGCTTGGAAACTCTTCCAGCTGACAGCACCATCATTGCACACAAACAGACTCCCAAATGTCGACTTTCGATCATCTATATCGGACATGAAATTCGAGTCTGTGTATCCCTGGACTTGGAGTTCTCCATTACCAAAGACCAACATCATATCCTTAGTTCTTCTCAAGTACTTAAGGATACATTTCACAGAAGTCCAGTGTTCTTCACCTGGATTTGACTGATATCTGCTTGTGACACTCACAGCATGGGCTATATCAGGTCGTGTACATAGCATGGCATACATGAGGCTCCCTATTGCAGAAGCATAAGGGATCTTGCTCATGCATTCTATTTCCTCAGGTGTGCTAGGGCACATCTTCTTGGAAAGATGAATACCATGTCTGAAGGGTATTAATCCCCTCTTAGAGTTTTCCATACTAAACCTCTTTAGTACTTTCCTCTATGTACATCTTCTGTGAAAGTCCTAGCATCCTATTCGGTCTATCCCTATAGACCTTAATTCCTAGAATAAAGGATGCTTCACCTAGGTCTTTCATGGAGAATTCCTTGGACAACCATAATCTTGACTGATGTCAACATGGGAATATCATTCCCAATAAGGAGGATGTCATCCACGTACAATACGAGGAAGACAACAGCGCTCCCACTGACCCTTTTTGAAAACACATGGTTCCTCTTCATTTTTGATGAAACCAAACTTTTTGATCACATCATTGAAACGAGTGTTCCAGCTCCGAGATGCTTGCTTAAGTCCATATATGGACCTTTGCAGCTTGCAAACCTTGTGATCAGTATCACTGGATGTGAAACCTAGCGGCTGTTCCATATAGATATCTTCCTCAAGATATCCATTTCAAGGAATGCCATTTTCACATCCATTTGCCATATTTCATAATCGAAATAGGCTGCAACGGCAAGCAATGTGCGGATGGATTTTAGCATAGCCACTGGGGAAAAGGTATCCTGATAGTCAATGCCTTCGCGTTGACTATAACCTTTTGCCACTAGTCTAGCCTTGAATGTCTCCACATTCCCATCTGCACCAATCTTTCTCTTGAAGATCCATTTACACCCAATAGGTACTATACCTTCTGGTGGATCTACCAAGGTCCAGACTTGGTTTGAGTGCATCGAGTCAATTTCTGACTGCATTGCCTCTAGCCATTTCTCGGAGTCGATATCTGATATCGCCTCGTTGTAGGTTTTGGGATCATCACCATGAGCACCATTACCTACGAGGAACATTTTCTCTACTTCCTCTGAAATAATACCTAAGTATCTTTTAGGAGGATGGGAAACTCTTTTTGATCTACGAGGTGGAGGAGGTAGTGTTCTTATTGGCTCAACCTGATTTGGTTCCAATTGGTCCTTAGCTCGTTGTACTTGTGAGACTTTCTCATCAAGCTTAATCTGCTTTCCAATGCCGCTATCTTGAATAAACTATTTTTCAAGAAAGATGGCATGTCGACTCACAATCACATTGTGGTCTTCTGGAATGTAGAAATAGTATCCTAATGACTCTTTAGGATATCCTATGAATCGAGCTCTAAAGGACCTAAACTCTAACTTATCCGCTTATTGTCTTTTGACATGAGCCGGACAACCCCAAATTCTGAGATGACTCAGACTTGGTTTCTTACCATGCCATATCTCATACGGTGTGGTAGGAACGGTCTTAGAGGGAACCCTATTCAGTAGATAAATTGAAGTTAACAATGAATGTTCCCAAAGAAAATTAGGGAGGTCTGTGAAGCTCATCATGGATCGGACCATATCCAATAGAGTCCGATTTCTCCATTCTGAAACCCCGTTGAGTTGAGGTGTTCCTGGTGGAGTCCATTGAGAGACTATGCCATTATCCTTGAGATAGTCTAGGAATTCTCGGCTAAGGTATTCACCTCCTCGATCTGATCGAAGAACCTTAATGGATTTTCCAATTTATTTTTCTACTTCATGTCTGAATTCTTTGAACTTTTCAAAAGCTTCAGACTTATGTCTCATAAGATACACATACCCATACCTAGACAGATCATCGGATAAAGATAATGAAGTAGATAAAATTGCCTCTAGCCGGCACATCAAATGGGCCGCACACATCAGTATGTACTAGGGCAAGGAGATCTGTGGCCCTCTCCCCATGTCCTACAAAAGGGAGTTTGGTCATTTTGCCTTGGAGACAAGATTCACAAGTTGGATATGACTTGAAAGTCAATGGACTCAATAGCCCATTTTTCTTTAATTTGTTGATCCTATCTTCTGCTATATGACCTAATCTTAGGTGCCATAGATATCTATCATTTGGACTATCCCTAGGTCGTTTGGCATTCATGTTTTGCTTGATAGTTAGAATAGGTACATCAATATGTAGCTGATAAAGATCATTAATAAGGAAACCATTTGCAATTTTATTTCTTTCATAAAGAATGTTACAATGGTCCTTAAAGAAGGTAATCACATAGCCTTCTTGTGCTAAGCATGAAATAGAAATCAAATTCCTGCTAGCTACAGGCACATAATAACAGTCTTTCAAAACTAAGTCTAAACTAGATGGTAATCGAAGAGGGTATGTTCCCACCACCACTGCAGCAACTCTTGCTCCATTACCGATGCATAGGATCATGTCTCCATCCCTCAGCCTCCTGCTATCCTCAAGATCCTGCATGGAAGTGCACAAATGAGCACTAGAATCAGAGTCAAGCACCCAACTGGATGCAGAAGAAACTGTAAGGTTAGACTCAATAACGAGCATACCTCCAGAAGGACCTTCCTTCTTGTTCTTTAGGGTGGCCAGGTAAGTAGGGCAGTTCCGCTTCCAATGGCCATCGCTGTTGCAATGGAAATACTTTCCTTTGACATCGGTCTTTTTTTCGGCTCTGCCTTCTTCTTCTTTGTTCCTTCCATCTTCTACTTTTTCATATACTTTTTTTTTCTTCCATAAGACTTTCTTTTGAAAGAAGTCCATTTCATAGCAAGAACTGAGCCTTTAGAACCTTTCATAGAAAGCTCAGCGGTGACCAGCATATTCATTAATTCGGCCAAGAATTTTGAAGTTTATGCATGTGGTAATTCATGATGAATTGCCCATATGCATCAGTCAAGGATTGTAGAATAATATCATTCTGTAGATCCAAGTCTAACTTCACACCGAGCTTCTCAAGCTCTTCCATGTCCTTGATCATCATCAGACAGTGATCTTGGACTGACTGCCCATCACGCATCTTAGCCTTAAAAAGTCATTTCGTGACTTGATACTTGGCTGCACGACTCTGTTCACCAAACATCTCCTACAGGTGAGCCAACATTTGGTGAGTAGTCTCGATATCTTCATGTTGGCGCTGGAGCTCATCAGACATCGAGCCCAACATGTAATATCTGGCCTTATTATCTTCGTCTATCCATTTTTCCAGAGATGCTCTCTATTCAGTGGATGGACGGGCTGGTAAGGTGGGAGGATCCTGATCCAATATATGGGTTAACTTCTCAGAACCCAAAATGATTTTGTAGTTCCTGAGCCAATCTTTATAATTGGGTTCGGTCAGTCTGTGTGTGTCTAGGATATGTGCTAATGGGTTGGACGCAGATATTTTCCTATAGAGAGTCAAAGATTCTAGTTAGATATTATAATTATGACTTGACCAATTTATTTAGAAATTTTATTTTTAAACAAATTAGCTCCCACTATTTTCTCGAATTTCTATACTTCCTCTGTAGAGATGCTAAAATCTCCATAATTAATGATTTCTAGTGGGTGGTGCGGTCTCACCAACTGACTCATCACCTCACCTAACAGTTATTGGTGATGGGTTAGCCAATGAGTGAACAACTCTTGTTCAATGATTCTCTAATCATGGTGCACCCAAACTTGGTCTCTAATTCATGAATCTCACCGTATCCAAAATATTGATCCACTCCTTAGTTAAGGCAGACCCACCATTTGTATAGACTGAATTTCTAATTGAGTCTCTCACCGTATCTGGAATATTAAGCCCAACTCATCCTCCAGCCCATAGCATCCAATGCCTAATAGACATGGTTGCATCTTCCCGGTGCAACTGAGCCACTGTGTTTAGCTAAGAACAATTAACCCCGGGAAGGGCCTGCACATCTACAATGGTGGAAGACCTCAGACTTAATCTTTTCTTAGGGAGAATTGATTAAGATCTCATTAAACTAGACTTGTCATAGTCATAATAATTATGACTAACCTAGTGGCATGGGTTAGCTCGGATTATTGACCACCTCAGATCAGAACTGTGTCAACAGATATGGCCAGGTAAGTGAGATCGGTGGAAGGAATATGCCATTAACTCGTACAAGAATGCATTCAGGTCGAGTAGCTTCCAATTAAAAATCAGTCGGTCGTATGTGCCAAACTTACCTTAGACACCAAATTATTGAGTCAAAACCAATTGGGTTAGCCTACAATCCAGACTCTTACCTCTGAGCCTAATTTGGTCTTGCTTGATCATGACTCGATCTTGACCTAGACTTAATCTTATTAGGCTGGTCAATTTAAGCATTGTTGATCCCATCTAACCAACTCTTGATTCGATTTGATCAACCGCTTAGACCTAATTGAGCTACCCAAGCTCGAACCCAGTATTATGAATATGTCTTAGATCTGAAATTCTTAATTTTAGACCTAATTAATATTCCATAATCTTAATTTTTTAATTAAGTAGGGTTCATAAACAAAATATGCACAATAAATCCTAGGGTTTCAGGATCTAGGGTTTTGCAGAAAGTAAGTTTTGGGTTTTTGATTAAGGACGAACACGCAGCACCCCTACACCTCATAAGAACGTCCCATCGGATGGAAGAAGAGAGCCTTTAAATCCTTCTTCATTCTTATGATCGGACGGCCAAGAGGAACGTCTTAATCAGAAACATGCAATATTACAAAATAGTTTTAGATCTATATCATATATCTCATATACAAATTAGATCTAATCATAGCATATTTTGCATACATCTCATGTATCGAATCATGCATGTTATCAGATCTAAATTATCCTATAATAATTTAAAAAATTAGATTTAAATTGATCTAATCAAAATAAATTCTAATCTAGATAATTATATAGAACTATTCTACAACTAGTCAAGACATGCATCAATCATATCTCATATGATATTTAAAATTAAATAATTTTTATTTACTATTTTTTAGATGTTATTATAATCATTATAATATCAAAAAATAGTAAATAATTGATCTAAAATATGATTTAATCAAATTAAATTGAAAACATGCAAGACTATTCTATAGAACTATTCTATTTTAGAACTAGTCATGCATATTTTCTAATCTTAGATCCATATCATTTAATTTTAATTTTTTCTAATTTTGAATCTGATCACATCTCATGTGACATCTAAAATTACTTATTTTTTAATTAAAATAAATTTAAAATTAGATCTAAATACTTTTAGAACCTTGGCTCTGATACCAGTTGAAGGAAAATCCTGATTTTTCGGACCAGGTTCGTTCAGATCTGATCAGATCAAGAGATATATTTTAAAATTTTTTTTTCTTTGATCTAGATCAGATCTGAGATATTTTAGATCTAATTTTTATTATTTTAATAATTAAAATAAAATTAAATAAATTTAATCAAATTTAATTTACCTTGAAGTGGGTAATCCTATTACCCGATGATGATCCTGTGAGTAGCGAAAGGTTCTGGATCTAGCCATGCAAGTGCCTGGCCTCCACCGGTATCCACTTGAGCTAGATCTAGAGATCCTCTTCTTCTCTATCACATCTCCAAAAATTAGATCTTGATCTGATCTGGAGGATCTTCAAAACTCCTTTTGAAGATCAGCAGTTGTCCTTTGCAGCAGCACAGCCTTCTAGCTTTCAGTCGCCTTTCTCTCGTCTGGATCGCACCAACCAAGGTCCAAAACTCCTTTTGGATATGGAGAGGAGAGGGAGAAGGTGGGTTTGGCATGGAGGAGGAGGAGGAGAAGCAGCCTTGGGGCATGGAGAATTGTGAATGCTCTTTGAGTTGGGCGTAGGGTCTTATTTATAGACTAAGCGTGATCCAACTCCTCTTCCTTCCCAACCAATCACAACTCTTTATAAAATTAGATCTAAAGATGGAAATAGAGTCCCTTAGATTTCCTCCTTAGATGGTGCCTAAGACCAGTCAAAGTTGGTTCTTAGGAGAACTCTAATCGAAATCCAAAAAGGAGATGGAGTCCCTGTCCAATAGGGACTCCTGGGCGCCTTCAACTTGGGCACACGCTAAGGGTGGCGTGCGCCCTCCTGCTTGCCAGGTTCTGACAGGGGGACAAGCCCCCACCAGCTCTCCAATAGGTGCATGACACATGGATAGAAGTCAAAGTGTCAATGGTCAATATTTGACCAGTCAAAGGTCAACTTTTGACCAAAGTCAAAGGATGAGAAATGATAAGTGACCAAAAATGGCAGGTATTATCTTACAAAATAAGACAACCCTTTTCTGATCTAGACAGGCTCCAGTCAGACAAAGTGAAGGCCTCTGATCAAGCACAAACTCCTTTGGCTTAATCAGGGCAACTATTTATAATAGTAAAAGAAGAACGTTAGGTTCAATCGAGTGCTAGCACGATTTCCTTGAACCTAATTGAATCTCATTTAGATCAATTGAACTGGATCAGTTCAATTGATGATCACCAGATTCAAACCCTTATTTGTGTGACCCAGTTAGGTTTAGTTCTATATGGTAATGGGATATGTCATGATCTCTATCATCGACATCATCGAAACTCCTTTCGATGGATCAAAACTCTTTTGATTCGAACAGCTAGAATGATCGATCATCTAAATCATTCTAATTGCTCCCAAAATCCACCAGTGACACCTAGCAGTATATGGTGGCAACCCATCAGAGCTGAATGCGAACCTCTTGGTGCAGCTACCTATATGATTAAGTTCTTCTATCTTGAGCCCCGATCAGATTAGGGTTAAGGTGAACTCGTCAAACCCTAGTCTCTGTCATATGATGTAATCATTCGATTTCAAGTCCAATGTGAAAATCTAAATAGAAACTCTTTCTATTATTTCACTCTGCCATGGCCATGGACTTCTAGACTTGATTCTCATGATCATCATAGGGCTGCTCCTCTACCACCGAGGTAGATAGATTCCATCTTGATGCTATCCAGTTCCTACAATGAACATGCTATAGCCAACATACACCTCAGGATTCCGAATGGCTAGGAGACCGAGTAATGGTGTAGTCAAACTATAACACCCTCAAGGTGAACTACCGATGCATCTCAGGTCAAAGAACCAGACACACTACTGCAGCATCGAGTCAGTCATTGATGAGAAGGTAGACTCCCTAATGACTACTCGAGGTGGTCACGCTCAGTGCCCTCGTTCTCTAACGAGTACCTATACTCTCGCTCCGGTGTCTCCACACCGTAGACTCAAGACTCATCTACTAAAGAGAAGCGATTGTACACCAACCTTCCGGATCAATCATCATCCTCGTGATGATCCTATGGTCGGGAGCAATTTATGAGTTAATAATGATTATTCATGTCTTAAATTTTCAACTCTTGAAAATATGAATTATCATTACCATTAACTCAAAGGATGTATCACAGACATTAAATACACATATGTGATAGAAAATAACCTATTTTATTGATATCAGTCAAAATTATAATTTTGCCCCTAGAAGTGTATTACAAGTGTCAGCCAATTCTGACTTCTAGGACATATATCTAACAGTTGGAACAAAAAAAGAGCCATTGGAAAGGATGCCGAAACTAGCCGTTGAAGGTTGTCATGCATTTGGGGACTTCTCAATTTTTCTTAGAGACGTCTTGGATTCATTTGGAGAGGTCTCAAAAATTTTTAAGATGTCTCGATCTCAGAATATAGAAATAAGATTTCTATTTTTTGAAATAGAGAAGACTCGAGCTATTTTTGAGACCTTTTAAACTCATGCCAAGATAATGTGTAGGCGTGCCAAACAGCTTGGAGAAGTCTCTAAATTTTTTGAAAATGTCTCCAAATTTTCTGGAGAAGCCTCCAAATTTTTTAGAGATTGCTCTAAAATTTTTGGCTTCATTTTTCTTCATTATGTGACATTCCAAACTTGAATTTCTTGGCCCCAATATCTTCTAAATATAATTGCTTCTTTCAATTTTATTTTCTCTTCTTTCAATCTTACTTTCTTCATACCAAGCCATCCAAACATGTGTGAATTTGTTCTCTTAAGTATTTTGGCATGGCATCTTAAGAGGATTTATCCTTGAGATAAATTCTTCATTTTGGATACTTAAAAAATTCTATACATATTCTTGAAATATATGATTAGATACGTAATATACTCAAAGTTTGGTAATTATCAAAATCAATCATAGGGTCAACACCATTCCACCTCATAATCAATTCTATCCATCATAAATCCATCTAGAAAGCTCAGATCTCTTTTGTTTGCTTTCGTGGGAGGCTAACTTAGGTATCGTTGGAGGGTCTACTGCTAGGAAGCCCCTTGGTTATGAGGACTTTTCCTATCTTTGGTGGTTTTGTACAGCTTGGTTCGAGGGATCAATCAAGGACTAGATGATGACTTGTGCATCTCCCAAAGATCTCAGCCAACCTTCCAGAGACCACCGCATCCTTTCTTCCCAACTCCAGCTCAGTGGCCTAGGCCAAATCATCTCAATAGATTGGTGACAAAGGAAGGTCCTAACCCACATCTGAAGTACCGGCATAACTCGTTGACCCCAATCAGGGTCACCATGATCTTGATGTCTTGGAGGCGTCAACCACCCTCATTGTTACCTCTGACAGTTCTAGTAGCTCTTGCTACAGGTCCAAGCACTCACTATCATAGTGTAAGGCCTACAGCAATCGACTTGCCTACTTGCTCGTACATCGATTAATCACTTGGTGCCGATACATCTAGAGCCTACTCCTTTGAGGACTTTGTGATAGAGTAGCTAGTCTCACCTCGTCATCCAAGAAGTAGTGCCTCGGATGCCCAATCTATCCATTGGAGCCCTGAGCAAGTTTCACTCCATCACTGATCTCACCCCTCAGCCAGCAAGTGTGGTAAGGAGCATGAACCCGCTCCTCCCTCTTCTCTTTCACTTTCTTCTTCCTTGTCAAACTCATCTGTGAGTGGATCTGCAAGCCACCAATCCAAAAATTGGCCGACTTGATGCAATGAATTGTATCAAATGATCCAAGATGTGGACTACTATCTTGAGGTTCTCCACCAGCACCATATGATCTCGAGAGGAGAGCCCTTGTTTACTACTCACCCTCCCTTCTTGAAGTAGATCATGGAGGATCAAATCCCCCATTGTTTAAGATGTTATCCGTGGGAGTCTATGACTGCACAACTGAACCCTACGATTACTTGGAGAGTTTCAAGGCCCTTATGATGCAACAAGGGGCCTAGGATATGCTGTTATGTAAGTCTTTACTTGTCACTCTCCAAGGTGTTGCTTGATCTTCGTACATTCGGCTCTAATCGAACTCCATCCACTCCTTTGAAGAGTTTGGTCACCCATTCATTGCTCAGTTTGAAAGCAGTCCGAAGCATAGAAAGGGCATTGATGCCCTCTTCTTCATCAAGTAGGAAGATAGAGAATTCCTTCGAACCTACATGAGTCACTTTAAAGTGGCCATGTTGGAAGTACACGATTTGGATCACTTGATAACAATGTCAGTCCTTAAGAAGGGGCTAAAAGCAAATAGTTTCTACTTCTCCCTTTCCAAGAAGTTTTTCTGTGACTTCTCTGAGCTCCTCACTCGAGCCAATAAGTACATTGTCAATGAGGAGGGGATGGTCGAGAAGCGAAAGGAGAAGGCAGATCAAAGGAGGGCTAGGGAACACCACATAGCTCCCCAGCCAAAGAAGTAGAAAGTAGGTGGGAGGTTGTCCCATCACTCTAAGAGCCATCAGCAATTCGAGGACTTCATGAAAGGAAAAAATTAGGTTTTCCTATCACAGGATCCATCTGATCGGATCAGATTTGTAGGAGAATATTTTAAAATTTTTTCTATGATTTGATTAGATTTGAGAGTTCTTAGATCTGATTAGATTGATCTAAAATTAGAAGTAAAAATAAATTAAAAATAGTGATATCTGATATCACCTGATCGGGTATTTGCATGGAGATGGGAGGATAAAAATTGATTTGCGCAAGCCTCTTATCTCCAGAGTTTGAATCAAATTTAAACCTTTCTTTTAACCCCCAGTCAAATGGAAGTTGAATGAGGCACTCTACTTATCCATATAAGGTGCACGACCATGAGGGGACGTGCGCCCATCTCTCCCTCACGGAATGCCTGGGGCGTGTGCCCCTAGGCAATCTCGAGGGGGCACATGCCTCCTCTCCTTTCCTTCCTACAAAATGGATCAACTCTTGATCCTTATCCTATTTTCATCTTATAGAATTTATGACAAGCCTTATTCTAGTCCCATCCAATAGAATTAGGACAAGTCCTAATCAAGTTAGGATAATATTTGATCAAACCAGGACTAGGTCCAGTCAGATCAAGATAAATCCATACAGAATTCCTAGGAGAGGCTTGTCCAAATTTCATCTCATGATTTTAGGATAAGCATTAATCTAGTTAAGACAACTCTTGTCATGTTTTCATCTTATGGAATTTAGGATAAGTCTTGATCAGGCTAGGACAAGGTCAAGTTGGATCAAGACAATCCCTATGGAGTTTTTGACAGAGGCTTGTCCAAATTTCATCTCATGATTTTAGGACAAGCCTTGAGCTCATCAGGACAAGCCTTGTTTTGATCAAAACAAGCCTATTCTGACTAGGACAAGCTCTAGTCAAACTAGGATAAGCCCATACAAGATTTTTGGATAAGCTAAATTCAATTTAGCCCAGTTGAGATGAACTAGAAAGACTACAGAAGGAGAATGTTAAGCTCAATCTGTGGGTATCTAAAATTTGGGCTTGGGGTTTAGACATAGATATTTTCTTATAGAGAGTCAAAATTTTTAGTTAGACTTGTAATTTGACTCGATCAATTTATTTAAAAATTTTATTTTTAAATAAATTAGGCTTTCACTATTTTTTTGGATCCCGACACTCCCTTGGTAGAGATGCAAAAATCTTTAGAATCATTGATTTCTAGTGGATGGTGCGGTTCCATCGACTGGCTCACCATCTCACCTAACAATTATTGATGATGGGTCAACTGATGAGTGGACAATTCTTGTCCAGTGTTTCTCTAAACTTGGTGCATCTAAATCTGATCTCAAATTCATGAAGCTCACCATGCTCGGAATATGCTCCACTCCTTAGTTAAGTCAGATCCACTATTTGCATGAATGGGATTTCTGATTAGGTCCCTCACCTTGTTTGAAATATTGAGCCCAATCCATCCTCCAACCTGTAGCATTCAATGCCTAATAGATATGGTTGCATCTTTCTGGTGTAATTGAACCACTGTAATCAGTCGAGAATAATCAACCCCGAAAAGAGCCCGCACATCTACAATGGTGGAAAACATATAACTTAATATTTTTTTAGAAAGATTTGATTTAGATCTCTTAGACACGACTTGACTTAGTCATAATAGCTATGACTAACCTAATGGCATGGATTAGCTCAAATCGTAAGCCACCTTAAATCAGAACTAGGTTGACTTAATCGGCCAGGTAAGTGAGATTAGTAGGAGAAATATGCCATTAACTCATCATGAACACATTCAGATCGAGTAGCTTCTAATTAAAGACCACTGATCATATCTACCAAACTTATCTTAGACACTAAATCGTTTGACCAAAATTGATCGAGTTAGCTTACAATCCAGGCTCGAACCACGGAGCCAAATTAGATCTTAATTTGATCGACCACATGTGACTATGAGTCAACCTTGACCTAGACTTATTGGGCTAGTCAAATCTAAAATCTCTTGATCCCACCTAATCAACACTTGATTTGGTTTGATCAACCACTAGACCTAATTGAGCTACCCACACTCAAACCCATTATTTATGAAGGTATCTTAGATCTAAAAATTTATAATTTTTAGATCTAATTAATTTTATAAAATTAATTCTTAATTAAGTCCAAGGGTTCAAAAATAAAAAATATATAAAAAATCCTAGACTTTCAGGATCTAAAATTTTGCAGAAAAATATATTTTAGTTTTTGATTAAGGACAAACACGCAGCATACCTACACTCCATAAGAGTACCCCATCAAATGGAAAGAGAGGATCTTTAAACCCTTCTTACTCTTATGATCGGATGGCCATGAAAAATGCCTTGATTAGAAATAGGAACTATACTACAAAACTATTGGATCTAAAGCATATAACTATTATATGATTTAAGATCTAATTGATACATATTTTGCATACATCTTATGTATCAAATTTAATATTTAAATTTATATTTCAGATTTGATTATATCTGATGTAATATCTAAAAATAAAATTTTAAATGATCTTGTCATAAAAAAATTTTAATCTAAACTACTCATGGCATAGATCTATGAAACTAGTATAGACATGCATTGCATATGTCATACATATAAAATTTTAAATACATCTCATGCTTTCAGGAAATCTAGCAGGATTCTAAGCATGCTTTTTGAAACTTTTTTTTAAATTCAATTAGACTTGATCAATTTCTCATCGCTCAATCAAATTAAGCTGATCAATAATCTAATTACTAATTAATCCTCCAATAATAATTGAATCCCAATCCAGTGGAACTCTTTGATCAACCATCAGATCTGGTAAGAACTTCTATTATGTGTGAACCCATAGGTTCGAACCCTAAGCCGATAGCATAAAAACTAATTTTTTGTACCAATTGATGTGACCATCTAGTAATAGTACCTGACATTTGGATAGGTCAAAAATCATAATGCAACATCGACAAATCTGTGGCATATGGTTACTGCATAATTCATCCTCTTGACCACGATGCTCATAGGATGATCTAGGATTAACTATCAATCATAAAAATTTATCCATATTATATTTTAAAATTTAGCATCCATCATATGGACTATCCTAGCCGAGGATTTGCTAAATTAAAATATAGTGATGCACTTGCTCCAACACTTAGAGGGATCAATTCCATCTTGACTCATGCACTAATAAGCCAAGTATTTGACTGCACCCAGTAGCCTTCGGTCACTGAATTAGAAATTCAGATAGTACAGTACCTAAGTACAGTGAGTTGCTTGTAAGTCACCATGGTGATCTCAGGTCTAAGGGACACATATTTTAATATCCTTTGCGAGCAATCTTGGCAGAAGAGAGCTCCATAGTTGGATCTCGATTAGTGAAATATATCCGTATATTTCACTTGTATGCCATAACAGCATCACCATGCTTCTTGGTTTAGAGGACAATCAACACTTATGGCATACAATGACCAACTCTTGATTAACATTATCGTCCTAGGTAACTAAAGGGGAAAATCAGATTTTTTGGATCAGGTTCATTCAAATCTGATTAGATCGAGAGGCATCTTTTAAAAATTTTCTCTTAGATTTAAATTTGATCTAACACTTTTCAGATATGATTTTATGATCTGATAGATAAAAAAATTAAATTAAGTTAAATTTAAATTAATATTATCTTGATTTTGGATAATTCGATTACCCTTTGATGATCCTGCTGATTTCCTAAGGTTCTGGATCTAGCCACGCAAGTGCCTGGCCTCTACCGGTATCCACTCAAATTGAATCTGAAGATCTTCTCCTTCTTTATCACATCTTCAAAAATTAGATTTGGATCTAATTTGGAGGATCTTCAAAACTTCTTTTAAAGATCAGCAGTCATCTTTACAGTAGTGCTGCCTTCTTTCTTTCTCGTCAGCCTTTTCTTGCCTGGATCGCATCAAACTGAAGCCCAACTTTCCTTGGGTGTGGAGAAAGGAGAGAGGATCAGAAGATGGCATGGAGGAGGGAGAGGGATAGCCTTGGGGCATGGCTAAGAGGAACTCTTCTTTAAGTTGGGCGCAGACAGGGTTTATTTATAGACCCTGCTGTGCCATGCAGTGCTGCATCATCCCGACCAATCACGTTGCTTCGTACAATCAGATCTAAATCTGATTGGTGGGATGACATCACCTAATCCAATTAGATGAGAGCCCCATAGATTCATCCTTAGATGGCACCTTAGATTGGTCAAAGTCTATTGGTAAGGGTCACCTAGTTTGAATCCAAGAAGCAACCTAGAGTCCTATCCATATGGGACTCCAGTGTTTATCCACATGGGGCGCACGCCATCCTAGGCATGCACCCTCCAGCTACCTACCAAATGGTAGGTGGACTTGGTCAATAAGTCTCTCCTATAGGTGCATGACACATGGGCAGATGTCCAAGGGTCAAAGGTCAATGTTTGACCAAAGTCAAAGAACAAGAATTAGCAGATGATGGAAAATGGTAGGTGTTGTCTCAAATTTATCTTATAAATTAAGACAACCCTTTTCTGACCTAGACAAGCTCCAGACAGACTAGGTAAAGATACCTGAGTGAGCATAAACACATTTGGCTCAGTCGAGATAACTTTGAATGATAATAGAAGGAGAACGTTAGGCTCAATCGTGTGCTAGCATGATTTTTTTGAACCTAATTGAATCTAATTCAAATCAATTGAACTGGGTTAGTCCAATTGATGATATCTAGATCTAAACCCTTATTTGTGTGATCTAGTTAGGTTCAGTTCTACATAGTAATGGGATATGTCATGATCTCCATCATCGATATCATCGAAACTCCTTTCGATGGATCAGAACTCTTCTGATTCAGACAACTAGAATGATCGATCATCTAAATCATTCTAATTGCTCCCAAAATCCACCAGTGACACCTAGCAGTATATGGTGGCAATCCATCAAAATTAAAAACAAACCTCTTGGTGCAGCTACTTGTGTGATTAAGTTCTTCTATCTTGAGCCCCGATCAGATTAGGGTTAAGGTGAACTCGTCAAACCCTAATTTCTATCATATGATTTAATCATTCGATTCAAGTCCGATGTGAAAACCTTAATAGAAACTCTTTCTATTATTTCACTCTCTGCCATGGCCATGGACCTATGGACTTGATTCTCATGATCATCATAGGGCTGCTCCTCATTCACCGAGGTAGATAGATTTCCACTTGGTGCAATCCAATTCCAACAATGAACATGCTATATGGCCTACATACACCTCAGGGTTTCGAATGGCTAGAAGACCGAGTCATGGTATAGTCAAACTATAACATCCTCAAGGTGAACTGCCAATGCACCTCAGGTCAAAGAACCAGACGCACCACTGCAGCTTCGAGTCAGTCATCGATGAGAAGGTAGACTTCCTTATGACTACTCGAGGTGGTCACACTCAGTGCCCTCATTCTCTAATGAGTACCTATACTTTCACTCTGGTGTCTCTACAGCATAGACTCAAGACTCATCTACTATAAAGAAGTGATTGTACACTAACCTTCCGGATCAATATGGTCGGGGAGCATTTTATGAGTTAATAATGAAAATTCTTGTCTTAAATTTTCAACTCTTGAAAATAAGAATTATCATTACCATTAACTCAAAGAATGTATCATAGACACTAAATACACATATGTAATAGAAAATAACCCATTTTATTATTTATAGTGAAAATTATAATTTTGTCCCTAGAAGTGTATTACAAGTGTCAGCCAATTTTGGCTTCTAGGGCACACATATCTAACAAACTTTCACTTGACCTAAAGCCAATTGGCCACAAATCTGAGTCCCATCTTCTTAAGGTTGGCTTGGATCTTTTGCTGGCCTAATGGCTTTGTAAGCGGGTTCGCCACATTATTTGTGGAGTCGACTCTCTTGACCTCGACGTAATCCTTCTTGAGGTAATCGTGGATGAGGTGGTATCGTCGCTCGATGTGCTTGAATTTTTGGTGAGACCTTGGCTCCTTAGCAAGGGCTATGGCGCCATTGTTGTCGTAGTACAGAGGAATGGCATCTATGGCATCACTTCGATCTCTGCAACAAACTTTTTATACCAGAATGCCTCTTTTGCAGCTTCTGATGCAGCGATGTATTCTGCTTCCATGGTGGAATCTGCTATCACTGTCTGCTTGAAACTTTTCCAACTGACAGCTCCACCATTGCATACAAACGACTCCTAGATGTTGACTTTTGATCATCTATATCGGATATAAAATCCGAGTCTGTATACCCCTAGACTTGGAGTTCTCCATTACCAAAGACCAACAATATATCCTTAGTTCTTCTTAAGTACTTAAGGATACATTTCACAGAAGTTCAGTGTTCTTCACCTAGATTCGACTAATATATGCTCGTGACACTCATAGCATGGGCTATATTAAGTCGTGTATATAGCATGGCATACATGAGGCTCCCTATTGCTGAAGCATAAGGGATCTTTCTCATGGATTCTACTTCCTCAAGTGTGCTAGGGCACATCTTCTTGGAAAGATGAATGCCATGTCTGAAGGATACTAAACTCCTCTTAGAGTTTTCCGTGCTAAACCTCTTTAGCACTTCCTCTATGTACATCTTCTATGAAAGTCCTAGCATCCTATTCGGTCTATCTCTATAGACCTTAATTCCTAGAATAAAGGATGCTTCTCCTAGGTTTTTCATAGAGAATTTTTTAGATAACCATATTTTAACTGTGGCCAACATGAGAATATCATTCTCAATAAGGAGGATGTCATCCACGTACAATACGAGAAAGACAACAGCACTCCCACTGATCTTTTTGAATACACATGGCTCCTCATTTTTGATGAACTAAATGATTTGATCACATCATTAAAATGAGTATTCCAACGATGAGATGCTTGCTTAAGTCCATATATGGACCTTTGCAATTTGCATACCTTATGATCATCATCATCGGATGTGAAACCTAGCGGCTGTTTCATATAGATATCTTTCTTAAGATATCCATTTAAGAATGCCATTTTCACGTCCATTTGTCATATTTCATAATCAAAATAGGCTGCAACAGCAAGCAATGTGCGAATGAATTTTAGCATAGCTACTAGCAAAAAGGTATCCTGATAGTCAATGCCTTCGTGCTGACTATAACCTTTCACTAATCTAGTCTTGAATGTCTTTACATTCCCATCTGCACCAATCTTTCTCTTGTAGATCTATTTACATCCAATAGATACTATACCTTCTGGTGGATCTACCAAGGTCCAGACTTTGTTTGAGTGCATCGAGTCAATTTCTGACTTCATTACCTCTAACCATTTCTCGAAGTCGATATCTGATATCGCCTCGTTATAGGTTTTGGGATCATCACCATGAACTCCATTACCTATGAGAAATATTTTCTCTACATCCTCTGAAATAGTACCTAAGTACCTCTTAGGGGGTCGAGAAATTCTTTCCGATCTATGAGGTGGAGGAGGTAGTGAATGGATTGGCTCAACCTGATTTGGTTTCATTTGGTCCTTAGCTTGTTGCTCTTGTGAGACTTTCTCATTGAGCTTGATCTGCTTTCCAATGCCACTATCTTGAATAAACTATTTTTCAAGAAAGATGGCATGTCAACTCATAATTACATTATGATCTTCTGGAATGTAGAAATAATATCCTAATGACTCTTTAGGATATTCTATAAATCGAGCTCTAAAGGACTTAAAGTCTAACTTATCTGCTTGTTGTCTTTTGACATGAGCCAGACAACCCCAAATTCTGAGATGACTCGGACTTGATTTCTTACCATGCCATATCTCATACGGTATGGTAGGAATGGTTTTAGAGAAAATCCTATTCAGTAAGTATGTTGCAGTTAATAAACAATATCTTCAAAGAAAATCAGAAAGGTCTGTGAAGCTCATCATGGATCGGACTATATCTAATAGGATCCGTTTCCTCCATTCTGAAATCCCGTTGAGTTGAGGTATTCCAGGTGGAGTCACTTTGAGAGAGACTATGCCATTTTTCTTGAGATGTTTCCAAAAATTTTCACTAAAATATTCACCTCCTCGATCTGATCGAAGAATCTTAATGAATTTTATAATTTGCTTTTCTACTTTATATCTGAATTCTTTAAACTTTTCAAAGGCTTCAGACTTATGTCTCATAAGATACACATACCCATACCTAGATAAATCATCTGTAAAGATTATGAAGTAGATAAAGTTGCCTCTAGTCGGCACATCAAATGGGCCGCACACATCAGTATGCACTAGGGCAAAAGATCCGTCGTGGTCCTTTCCCCATGTCCTACAAAAGGAAGCTTAGTCATTTTGCCATGAAGATAGAATTCACAAATTGGATATAACTCGAAAGTCAACAGACTTAATAGCCTAATTTTCTTCAATTTGTTAACCCTATCTTCTATTATAGAGCTAGTCTTAGGTGCCACCTAGATATCTATCGTTTGGAATATTCCTAGGTCGTTTTTTGGTATTACATTTGCTCGACAATTAAAAATAGATACATTCAACATGTAACTGATAAAGATCATTAATAAGAAATCACTTGCAATTTATTGTCTTCTCATAAGAATGTTAGCAATGGTCCTTAGAAAGTTAATTTACATAGCTTTTCTAATGCATGGGAAAGAAATAGAAATTTAACATTCGGGCTTGCAGAAGCACATAATAATAGCCTTTAATACTAGAGTCTACATTAGATGTAGTCCAAAGAGGATAATGTTTCATGCCCATTGTGCAGCAACTTCTTGCCCTTTTTCGCGTGCGATCAGCTCACCATCTTCTTCAGCCTATCCTGCTATCCTCAAGACCCTGCATAGAAAGTGCACAAGGTTGAAAGGTCACTTAGAACCAAGAGTCAAGAACCCAATAGATGCAGAAGAAATCGTAAAGTTAGACCCCCTCAATAACGAGCATACCGTCAGAAGGATCTGCCTCCTTCTTTTTAGTGGCCAGGTAAGTAGAGCAAGTTTCCGCTTCCCGTGGTCATCATTGTTGTAATGGAAACACTTTTCTTTGTCAGCGGCCTCTTCTTGTAACTCTCTATTTTTCTCTTCCTCTTCACTTTTATTTTTTCGCTAGACTACTTCTTCTTTTCGAAAAGACTTTCTCTTGGAAGAAATTCATTCCATAGCAAGTACTGAGCCTTTAGAATCTTTCATGGTAAGCTCAGCGGTAACCAGCTTGTTCATAAGTTCAACTAAGGAATTTTGAAGTTTATGCATATGGTAGTTCATGATGAACCGCTCATACGCATCAATCAAGGATTGCAGAATTATATCATTTTGTAGATCCAAGTCCAACCTCATTCCAAGCTTCTCAAGCTCTTCCAAGTCCTTGATCATCACCAGGTAGTGATCTTAGACTGACTGCCCATCATGCATCTTTGCCTTGAGCAGTTGTTTAGTGACTTGATACTTGGCTGCGCGAATCTGTTCATCAAATATCTCCTGTAGGTGAGCCAATATTTGACAAGCAGTCTTGATATCTTCATGTTGGCACTGAAGTTCATTAAACATTGAGCCCAACATGTAGTATCTGGCCTTGTTATCTTCATCCATCCATTTTTTTAGAGATGCTCTCTGCTCAGCGGTTGGATGAGCTGGTAAGGTGGGAGGGTCCTAATCCAATACATGAGTTAAATTCTCGGAATCCAAAATGATTTTGAAGTTTTAGAGCCAATCCTTATAATTTGATCCGATCAGTCTATGGGTGTCTAGGATTCATGCTAATGGATTGGATGTAGATATAGATATTTTCCTATAGAGGATGCAAGTTTCTAGTTAGATATTGTAATTAAGACTTAACCAATTTGTTTAAAGATTTTATTTTTAAACAAATTAGCTTCTACTATTTTCTTAGATCCCTACATTTCCTCTGTAGAGATGCAAAAATCTCTATGATTACTGATTTCTAGTGGGTGGTGCGGTCCTACCAACTGACTTATCATCTCACCTAACAGTTATTGATGATGGGTTAGCCAATGAGTGAACAACTCTTGTTCAATGATTCTCTAATCATGATACATCCAAACTTGATCTCTAATTCATGAATCTCACTGTGTCCGAAATATTGATTCACTCCATAGTTAAGTCAGACCCACCATTTGCACAGATTGAATTTCTAATTGAGTCTCTCACCATATCCAAAATATTGAGCCCAATCCATCCTCCAGCCTATAGCATCCAATGTCTAATAGACATGGTTGCATCTTTCTGATGCAACTGAGCCACTGTAACTAGCCAAGAACAATTAATCCTAGAAAGGGCCCGCACATCTACAATGGTGGAGATCTTACTTAACTTTTTTTAGGAAGATTTGATTTAGATTTCATTAAATAGACTTGACAATAGTGTATAACCATTATGACTAACCTAGTGGCCATGGGTTAGCTCGGATTATTGACACCTAGATCGGAAAACTGAGCCAACAAACATCCGGCAGGTAAGGTGAGATCCGGGTGGAAGGGACTGCCGATTAACTCCGTAAGATGCATTCGAGCGAGGGTTCCAATAAAAACTACGCGATCGGTTTCTGCCAAACTTACCTAGACATCAATTATTTGAGCCAGAACCAATTGGTTAGCCTACAATCGACTCTAACCATGATGCTAATTAGGTCTTAGCTTTTGATCGATCACTCACGATTCACTTGTGATCTTGACGCGCAGACTATAATCCCTATACTAGAACTGATCATTTTAGGGCAGTGTGATCCATCTAACCAACTCATTGATTCCGTATTTGTGCATCAACCGCTAGGACTTAATAAGATCCAAGTCCGAACCCAATTTTATGAACATATCTTAGATCTAAAATTTTTAATTTTAGATCTAATTAATATTTCATAATCTTAATTTTTAATTAAGTTTAGGGTTCATAAATAAAATATGTAAATAAGATCCTAGGATTTCAGGATCTAAGATTTTATAGAAAATAAATTTTTAATTTCTAATTAAGGATGAACGCGCAGCACCCCTACACATCATAAGAACACTCCATTGAATGGGAGGAGAGGGTCTTTAAACCCTACTTTGTTCTTATGACTGGACGGCCAAGGAGAACGCCTTAATCAGAAATATAACTGATTTACAAAACTAATTAGATCTAAGCATATATCTCATATAAAAATTAATCTAATTAAAACATGTTTTGCATACATCACATGTATCATATCATATATGTTTTTTAGATCTAAATTATCTCATAATTATTTAAAAAATTAAATTTAAATTTGATCACATCAAATAAAATTTAATCTAGACCTTTTATAGAACTATTTTACAACTAGTCTAACATGCAACTATCATATCTCATATGAACAAATTAAATTTAATTTATTTTCTATTTTTAGATCTGATTATAACATTTATAAGATTAAAAAATAGTTAATAAATAGATCTCAAAATCATAATTAATCAAATAAAAATTATGATTATACTAGACTACACATAAAATAATTCTATTCCTAGTCTAGTTATGTATCTTGTACATTTTAGATCTAGATTGATTAATTTTAATTTTTTAATTTTTTAATTTTAGATCTAGTCATATCTCATGTGATATTTGAAATCACTAATTTATCAGATTAAATTAGATCTAAATAAATTTTATGCAACCTGACTCTGATACCAGCTGAAGGGGAAAATCAGATTTTTTGGATCAGCTTTATTCAAATCTGCTTGGATTGAGAGGCATATTTCAAAAATTTTCTCTTAGATCCAAATTAGATTTGACACATTTTAGATCTAATTTTATGATCTGATAGATAATAAAATTAAATTAAATTAAATCTAAATTAATGTTACCTTGGTTTTGGGTAATCCGATTACCCTTCGATGATCTTGCTGATTGCCTGAGGTTCTGGATTTAGCCACATAAGCGCCTGGCCTCTATTAGTATCCATTTGGATTGGATCTAGAGATCCTCTCCTTCTTTATCATGTCTCCAAAAATTAGATCTAGATCTAATTTGGAGGATCTTCAAAACTCCTTCTGAAGATCAGCAGTCGTCTCTGCAGTAGTGCTGCCTTCTTCCTTTCTCGTCAGCCTTTTCTTGCCTGGATCGCACCAAACTGAAGCCCAAATTTCCTTAGGTGTGGAGAGGAGAGAGAGGATCAGAAGATGGCATGGAGGAGGGAGAGGGGCAGCCTTGAGGCATGGCTAAGAGGAACTTTTCTTTAGGTTGGGCATAGATAGGGTTTATTTATAGACCCTACTGCGCCATGCAGTGCTGCATCATCCCGGCCAATCGCATTGCTTCATGCAATCAGATCTAAATATGATTAATAGAATGATATCATTTGATCTAATCAGATGAGAGCCCTATAGATTCATCCTTAGATGGTGCCTTAGACTGGTCAAAGTCTATAGGTAAGGGTCACCTAGTTTGAATCTAAGAAGCAATCTGGAGTCCCATTCGTATGGGACTCCAGTGTTTATCCACATGGGGCGCACGCTATCCTAAGCATGCACCCTCCATCTGCCTATGAAATGGTAGGTGGACTTGGTCAATAAGTCTCTCCTATGGGTGCATGACATATGGGCAGATGTCCAAGGGTCAAAGGTCAACATTTGATCAAAGTCAAAGGATAAGAATTAGCAGATGATGAAAAATGGCAGGTATTGTTTTAAATTTATCTCATAAATTAAGACAACCCTTTTCTGACCTGGACAAGCTTCAGTCAGATCAGGTAAAGGTAGCTGAGTGAGCACAAACATATTTGGCTCAGTCGAGACAACTTTTAATGATAATAGAAGGAGAACGTTAGGCTCAATCGTGTGCTAGCATGATTTTCTTGAACCTAATTGAATCTAATTCAAATAAATTGAACTGGGTTAGTCCAATTGATGATATTCAAATCCAAACCTTTGTTTGTATGACCCAGTTAGGTTCAGTTCTGTATGGTAATAGGATATGTCATGATCTCCATCATCGACATCATCAAAATTCTTTTTGATGGATCAAAATTCTTCTGATTCAGACAACTAGAATGATCGATTATCTAAATTATTCTAATTGCTCCCAAAATCCACCAGTGATAGCAGTATATGGTGGCAATCCCATCAGAACTGAAAGTAGAACCTCTCAATGTAGTTACCTCTTATGATTAAATTCCTCTATCTTGAGCTCCGATCAGATTAGGGTTAAGGTAAACCCAAACCCTAATTTCCTATCATATGATTTAATCATTCGATTCAAGTCTGATGTGAAAACCTTAATAGAAACTCTTTCTATTATTTCACTCTCTGCCATGGCCATGGGCTTATGAACTTATTTCTCATGATCATCATAGGGCTGCTCCTCATCTACCGAGGTAGATAGATTTTCCTATTGGTGCAATCTAATTTCTACAATGAACATGCTATAGCTAACATACACCTCAGGATTTCGACTGGCTAGGAGATCGAGTCATATGGGTATAGTCAAACTATAATATCCCTCAAGGTGAACTGCCGATGCACCTCAGATCAAAGAACTAGACACACCACTGCAGCTTCGAGTCCAGTCATCGATGAGAAGGTAGACTTCCTCATGACTACTCGAGATGGTCATGCTCAGTGCCCTCATTCTCTAATGAGTACCTATACTTTCACTCTGGTGTCTCTACACCATAGACTCAAGACTCATCTACTATAAAGAAGTGATTGTACACTAATCTTTCAGATCAATCACCATCCTCATGATGATCCTATGGTTAGGAGCATTTTATGAGTTAATAATGAAAATTCTTGTCCTAAATTTTCAACTCTTGAAAATAAGAATTATCATTACCATTAACTCAAGGAATGTATCATAGACACTAAATACACATATGTGATAGAAAATAATCCATTTTATTATTTATAGTTAAAATTATAATTTTGTCCCTAGAAGTGTATTACAAGTGTTAGCCAATTCTGGCTTTTAGGGCACACATATCTAACAGTAACAATGAATCATTTAGTCATGATCAGTTTAAGGACTAAATGATAAATCTTCTTTTATCAAGTCTAAATAGTCCTAAGAACTTCATCACAGAGAGTTTATTATAGAAAGATGTACAAAGTGATGAAATTATTAGAATAATAATTTTATTCAATTAAAATTTACGTATAAATTATATTTAGCTCAACCATCTATAATCTAGATGATTGGCTTTTGGATACATTTTCCAATAACTCTAACTTAGACTAAATCCACTTAAAATAGTATCGCATACCCATCTTCCATTTATGATTATCGAACTCTTTGATTTTGAGAGCTTTAGTAAATGGATCGACCATGTTCTTCTTTCTATCAATCTTCTAAAGCTCAACGTCACCTCGCTCTATAATTTTTCGTATAAGGTGGTAGCGATACAAAATGTGTTTGGTACACTAGTGTGTCTTCAGTTTCTTCACTTGAGCTATGGCTCTAGTGCTGTCATAGTAAAGCAGAATCAGACCATCCAAGAAGGATGCCACTCCTAGCTCGTTGATGAACTTCTGCTACCACACAGCTTCTTTCGCAGCATCAGATGCCGTGACATACTCTGCCTCACACATAGAATCAGTCATAGTGTGCTACTTAAAACTCTTCCAGCAGACCGCTCCTCTGTTCAGGATAAACACATAACCTAACATATTCTTGCTATCATTATGATTTGACTGAAAAACTAGAATCGGTATATTCCATAAGTTTTAAGTTAGTATCTCCATAGATGAGCCACTGATCCTTAGTATTTCTCAAATACTTCAGGATTGTCTTTACAACCTTCCAGTGATTTTCATCCAGATCAAACTGGTATCTACTCACTATCCTTAGTGAGTATGCCATGTCTGATCTTGTACATGTCATGGCATAATAATAGAATCCACTATCAAAGCATATGGTATTCTACTCATATGCTCTCTCTCTTGATAAGTTGTCGGACAATCCTTCTTTGAGAGAGAAATTTCATATTCTATCAGAAGATAGCCTTTCTTAGAATTCAGCATGCTGAACCTCTTCAGCACGGTATTGATGTATGTAGACTGGGACAACGCGAGCAATCTTTTAGATCTATCCCTATAGATCTTCATCCCTAGGATGTAGGAAACTTCTCCTAAGTTCTTCATGGAGAATTGAGATGATAGCCAAATCTTTATTTTCTATAATGCAGTTATGTCATTTTCGATTAAGAGAATATCATCCACATACAGTACAAGAAATACAACTATAGAACTGTTAGCCTATTTGTACAAGCAGGGTTCCTCTTCATTTTTAACAAAGCCATATGTTCTGGTCACTTTATCAAAATGCATGTTCTAACTCCGAGATGCTTGCTTCAATTCATAGATGGATCTCTGAAGCTTGCATACCTTGGACTCATCTGTGGATGTGAAACTCTCAAGCTGTATCATATATATCTCTTCATCTAGCTCTTCGTTCAAGAGAGTCGACACTGTAGATAATGTGGCTGACCTACTAACAAAGCCGTTGAAACAACAGAAGATCGAAGCCCACCTTGAGAAGATGGGATCTAGATTTGTAGCCAATGGGCTTTAGGTCAAGTGGGAGTTTGTTAGATGTGTGCCCTAGAAGCCAGATTGGCTAACACTTGTAATACACTTCTAGGTGCCATTTTATAATTTTGACTATAAATTAATAAAAGAATTATTTCTTATCATAGTGTATGTTTAAAGTGTAGGATCATCATGAGGATGGTGATTGATCCGAAAGGTTGGTGTACGATCATTTTCTTAGGATAGATGAGTCTTGAGTCTATGATGTGAAGACATCGAAGTGATAGTATAGGTACTCATTAGAGAACGAGGGCATTGAGCGTGACCATCTCGAGCAGTCATAAGAGAGTCTACCTTCTCGTTGATGATTGGCTCGATGTTATAGTGGTGTATTTGGTTCTTTGATTTGAGGTGCATCGATAGTTCATCTTGAGGATGTTATAGTTTGGCTACACCATAACTCGGTCTCCTAGTCGTTTGAAATCCTAAGGTGTATGTTGGCTATAGCATGTTCATTATAGAAATTGGATTGCACCAATAAGGGATCTATCTACCTCGATAGATGAGGAGTAGTCCTATGATGATCATGAGATTGAGTCCATAAGCCCATGGCCATGCTAGTGTGAAAATGATAGAAAGAATTTCTATTAGATTTTCACATCAGACTCGAATCGAATGATTAATTCATATGATAGATATTGGGTTTGATGAGTTCACTTTAACCCTAATTCTATTGGGGCTCAAGACAGAAGAACCCAATCACGCTGGTAGCTACACCAAGAGGTTCACTTTTAATTTTGATGGATTGCCACCATATACTGCTAGGTGTTACTAGTAGATTTTGGAAGCAATTAAAATGATCTTGATGATCAATCATTCTAATTATATGAATCAAAAAGTTTTGGTCCATCAAAAGGTATTTCGATGATGTTGATGATGGAGATCGTGATATGTCTCATTATCATATGAAATTGATCCTAACTAGATCATACAAATAAGGATTTGGGTTTGGATGTGATCAATCAAGCTAACCTAGTTTGATTGATTTGGATTAGATCTAATTAGATTCAAGGAAATCATGTTAGCATATGATGGAGCCTAACTTTCTCCTTGTGTAGTCTTTCTGGTTCATCTCGGCTCAGCCAAATTGATTTAGGCTCACCAAAGAACCCCGTATGGATTTGTTTTTATCTAACTGGAGCTTATTTAGGTTAGAAAAGGGATATCTTAATCCATCAAATGTAAATAAGATAACACCTGCTAATTTCTATCGCCACCTGCCATTTCCTATCACTGTCGAGACATGAGATGTTCCAATGCAGGAAAGAAGGGGCAGGGGCATGCGCCCCCTTTAGACATCTCCTTGGGGTGCATGCACTCTTGGATTCTACACACAAATATGTGCGCACACCCCTAGTTGGCATGTGCACATGGGGAAAAGGGAGGAGTCCCATATAGATGGGACTCCAGAGCTGCATGATGGCTTTAAACACTTAGGCGCCAAAGTGTTTGGGCCTATCCATCTATGACACCACCTATGGAGGATTCTAGGAGACTCTAACCTGATTGGATCAGGTGACATCACTCCACCAATTAGATTAAGATCTGATTGAATCGAGTAATTTGATTGTTCGAAGTGATGTGGCACTGCATGGCGTAGTAGGATCTATTTAAACCCTATTTGTGCCTAGGATTTCATTATTGTGCCCATCCACCATGCTGTAAGACTGCCCTCCTCTCTTCCATGCCTTCCTCTGGTCCTCTCTCTCCCGTCTCCATGCTCAAGAAGTTGGGCGAATCCAGCAAGGAAGATCCAAGCTGTTAGCACAAGGATTAGGAAGACAAACGATATGTTCGTGAGACGAGCGCATTGCCTTCATTGATTGTTTTGAAGACTATGAATTAGATCTAGATTTGATTTTTAGAAATTAGATCTAGAAGAAGATCGCATCCAGATCCTACTTGAGTAGACTCCGATGGAGGCCAGGCGCTTGCGTGGCTACATCCAGAACCCTGGGCTTCAGTAGATCATCGGTAGGATAAGCTGATTATCCAAACAAGGTATGAAATTAAATCTAATTTAATTTTAATTTTAGTTTTTAATATCAGATTTATAGGATCAAATTTGAGAACTCCTAGATCTTATTAGGATTTGTTTGGAAAATTTTTAAAATATTTCCACAAATTTGATCAGATTTGAATGATTCTATGGTGAGAAAATGCTGATTTTCCTTCATCTTTGATCTTTGATTTTCATCCAACTCCTTGGGCATGGAGAAGAGGAAGAGATCTGGAATATGAGGCGTGGAGATGGAGATTTTGGCAAGGCTTCACCGTAAAGTAATTTCAATGCACAAACAGTTTGCATAGGGCCCCATACATAGACCAACTCAAGAGTCCCTTCGCATATGACTTTGAACAGATCAAAGATGACATACAGAAGCACTCTTCATCTGATTTCCACACCCCATATCAGAATATGGCTTCATCTTGCTGCACAAAAGAAATGAAAATTGGCATGGAGATGGGAGGATAAAAATTGATTTGTGCAAGCCTCTTATCTCCAGAGTTTGAATCAAATTCAAACCTTTCTTTTGACCCAGTCAAATGGAAGTTGAATGAGGCACTCAACTTATCCATATGGGGTGCACGAGCAAGAGGGGACATGCACCCATCTCTCCATCATGGAATGCCTGGGGCACGTGCCCCTAGAAAACCTCTAGGGGGCACACTCCCCCTCTCCTTTCTTTATTGCAAAATAGGTCAACTCTTGACCCTTGTCCTATTCCCATCTTATGGGATTTTTGATAAGCCTTATTCTAGTCCCATCCAATGGAATTAGGACAAGTCCTAATCAAGTTAGGACAATCTTTGATCAGACCAGGACTAGGTCCAGTCAAATCAAGATAAATCCTTGCTGAGTTTTCGAAAGAGGCTTGTCCAAATTTCATCTCATGATTTTAGGACAAGCGCTAATCTGGTTAAGACAACCCTTATCTGATTCCCATCTTATGGGATTTAGAATAAGCCTTGATCAGGCTAGGACAAGGTTAAGTCAAATCAAGATAAATCCTTATAGAGTTCTCGGGAGTAGCTTGTCCAAATTTCATCTCATGATTTTAGGACAAGCCCTGATCTCATTAGGACAAGTCTTGTTTTGATCAAAATAAGCATGTTTAGACTAGGACAAGCTCCAGTCAGACTAGGACATGCTCATCCAAGATTTTTGGATGAGCCAAATCTAATTTGGCTCAATCGAGACGAACCAGAAAGATTATAGAAGGAGAATATTAGGCTCAATCATGTGCTAGCATAATTTTCTTAAACCTAATTGGATCTAATCCAAATTAATCAAGCTAGGTTAGCTCAATTGATGACATCCTGATCTAAACTCTTGCTTGTATGATCTAGTTAGATTCAATTTTATATAATAATAGGACATGTCGTGATTTCTATCATCAACATCATCGAAATATCTTTGGATGAACCAAAACTCTTCTAATTCATCCAATTAGAATCGTCGATCATCAAGACAATTTTAATTGATCCCAAAATCCATCAATGATATCTAGCAGTTTATGGTGGTAATCCTTCAGAATCGAATAGCGAACCTCTTAGTGCAGCTATCTGTGTGATTGAAATCTTCTATCATGAGCTTCGATAGGATTAGGTTTAAGGTAAACTCATCAAACCTAACATCCATCATATGAATGAATCATTCGATTCAATTTCGATGTGAAACCCTAATATAATATTTTTTCTATTATTTCATGCTACCATGGTCATAGATTTTAGGATTCGATCTTATGATCATCATAGGACCACTCCTCTACCAAGGTTGATGAATTCCATCTTGGTATGATCCAGTTTTTACAATGAACATGCTATAGCCAACATACACCTCAGGATTTCGAATGGCTAGAAGATCGAGTTATGGTATAGTCAAACTATAACACCCTCAAGATGAACTATTGATGCACCTCAGGTTAAAGAATCAGACGCACGCTGCAGCATCGAGCTAGTCATCGATGAGAAGATAGACTCCCTTGTGACTGCTCGAGGTGGTCATGCTCAATACCCTCATTCTCAATGAGTATCTATACTCTCGTTTTGATGTTTCTACATCATATACTCAAGATATATCTATCCTAGAAAAGCAATTGTACACTGATCTTCTGGATCGATCACCATCCTCATGATAATTCTACAATCAAAAATAGTTTATGAGTTAATTATGATAACACATATCTTAAATTCTCAACTCTTAAGAATATATGTTATTATATCTATTTAATCAAAGAATGTATCATAGACACTTTAATACACAATATGATAGAAAAATTAATTAATTTATTAATTTTATATCAAAATTATGAAAATATTTTTAGAAAGTATTTTATAAGTATCGACCAATCTGACTTCTAAGCATATGACTGCTTATCGTTAGAGCATCAAATAATAATTAAAATCAATCAACTAACTAATTGGAATAGTGGTGAGTCGGATGTCGATTTTCTCGAGGATTGAAGGCTAAGTTATGTTCAATATTATTAAAAATAGAATTTTAAATTTAATTTCAAGTAAAGATTTAAATGAATAAATTAAAGAGAGCAATTTGAGGATTTAGTAAATTAAAATAAAAATAAAAAGAAAGCAAACACTTAATTAATTAGGGTTTACAAATTAATTAAAGGTATTTTGGAATTTCGAATCCATCTTCTAGTAGGGTTATGGTAAATTTTTTAATACAAGAATTTATTATTTTAAGAATTTAGTTATGATTATAATTTATTTTTTTAGAGTATGAATTATATCTTTTGATTATGATCCATCTCTATGAAATCATAAATTATTCAATACTTTAATTTTTAAAAATTTAAAATATAGATTTTAATAATTTTTCTCTAAAATAAATTATTAAATTAAGTATGGACCATATCTACAAATCACAATCCATATTAATGAATATAATTTATTTAGATTAATAATAAGCATGCCATAGAGTCAAGATCTCATGTATAAAAATAAAATTCATTAAAAACTAGGCATAAGAACATGTTTGCATAAAAAAATTACAAAAGATAAAGAAAAAAAATTATAACTCTTATTCGAAGACTTCATCTACTCTTCCAGAATCCAGCTCCTTAGCTACACATGATTGACAATTTGCTTGCTCCTAGCATCTTTAGAGCCCCTTCGATTGAAAATTGGTAGAAGGAAAGGAAGAAATAAGGAAGAGAAGGGAGAAAAAGAGAGAAGAAACTCTTTTTCTCTATTTTTTTTTGGCTTAGAGAACTTTTTCTTAGGTTATGGAGGTAAGGCTGCTTAAATAGAGGTGGAAATAGGGTCAATAGGGCTTTTTTTGGAGTCAAAAACCAAGTCCAGAGCGATTTGTAACACCCTGACCAATTCTGGCCGTTAGATCTTGATCAAATAGCTCAAAAAACCCTAAAAATCCACCATTTCGCTGCTTTGATTGATTCTATTAGGATGATTTTTGGCCATCAGATCATGCTCAGATGAAGTCTAGAGTCCTGATCAAACCCAAAATAAATAACCACCATTGGATCCCGACCGGCATCAACTACAGCCGTTCGTCAGTGCTTGATGAAGTTTGTGGACCTTGTACATCGACTGCATCGAAGACCGCTGCCAACCAGTGCACACCGTTCCTAGCTAAATGATGATTTTGCCCCTGTACGCCGCAATAGATTTATCGTAGACCTCTTAACCATCTAGGTTCACCATGTGGCGTGCTCTGATTCACCGAGCATGATGAGCTGGATGGTCCATGCTTCTTCCATGGACCGATCGATCGGTCCAGCATGCATCGATCTAATTTTTTTTTCTTTTCTTTTAAGCTTCTGGGCTTCATAATATTTTCATTTTAGCTCCAATTTGAGTAAAATTTATTATGTTGGAATTCATAAATCGAGCTCTTCATATTGGTATACTTTTTTTATAAAATATAAATAAAAATATTAATTTTTTAAATAAATATTAAATATGATATTATTTTAATGCTTTTATTTAGTATTTTATAATAATTATCACACCCTCCAACTTGAGTTTTACTCATTCTTGAGTAAAGAAAAGAAAATTAGAAATATGTACCGACTTGATAGAATATGAAAGTTTCTTCAGGTCATCCTAAAGTTAGTTGATACTTGGTTAGAGATTTAAAATATACATCATCAGATTATTAATTCTATCCCAATATAGTAGTTAAGTGAAGAACATAAAATTTAAGAGCTTTTCTTTGACTAATTCTTCATCTTTATTCTTTAAAATCTCTTTCTTTAGTATGGACTAGAGTTTTTTTTTTTTTTATAGCTAGTGCAATGTTTTAACCCCTTAAGCTTTCTATCTGAACCTTGTAGCGAGCTTTGGACCAATGACTTCTAAACCAGTTGGCTTTAAGGCATTAGGTATAGAACACCTCTCAGACTTACTGACTTGAGTCAAATAGGCTACAGGTTAAAACTAACTATATAACAAGTTCTTCATATTGCCCATTTTTTGATGTGAGTAACATTGCTTACTTAGACAACGGGATCCGATTACTCGATGGAAGACCAATATTTAGAACTTACTCTTTATTTTTTTTTTAAATTTATATATATATATATATTTATAATATTTTTTTACTCTACCTATATAAAGTAGATTCTTTATCGAATATAGGCTAGAAGAAGGTTTTTAGAATTACTCAAAAATTTATCCATTTTAGACCTGACCATTTATCAGGTTTTCTTAATAATTAGATCCTTAGTATTTCAAAAATTTTCTAAATCATTAATCAATCATCGATTAAAATATCTAAAAAATTTTAAATTAGCACGAAATCAGGTACATAGGACTAATTAATATTATACTTGAGGACTTAAAAAAAAAATTTATCCTTCCCCATAACTTAATTTTCATTATCCTCAATGGAGGAAAGAAATAGAGTGTGATAAATGATATGAAAATAATAAGAAAAGAATTCACCTGGCTTAATTTGGTTCTGGTCTTGGTCTGGGTTTATTTATTCTTCATTCAACATGGGTTTGTAGTTCTTCCTCTAACTTAGTTCTGAAAGAAAAGTAAACTAAAAATAAAAAAAATATTAAATACAAAAATCTGGGTTGCCTTCTAGTAAGCACTAAGTTTAACGTCTTTAGCCAAACTTGTCCAAAAATTAATCCAAGTAAATAGGTTCATAAAAAATCATAGCTTCTTCATTAGATTTAGTAGGTAGTTTTGAAAATGATTTTAGTCATTGTCCATTAACTTTAAAAGTAACACCATTACTTGGATTTTTAATTTCTATGGCCCCATGTGAGAAGACTTTCTTAACTATATACGGTCCAATCCATTGAGATCTTAATTTATCAGAAAATAAGTGTAGCCTAGAATTATATAAAAGAACTTTTTATCCAGATGTAAAAGATTTTCTATTAATTGCTTGGTCGTGAAAAGCTTTAGTTCTTTTTTTATAAATTTTTGAATTTTCATAGGCTTCATTTCTAATTTCCTCAAGTTCATTGATCTATAATTTTCTCATATCATCGGCTACATCCAAATCCATATTCAGTTGTTTAATAGCCCACATCGCCCTATGTTCTAGTTCTACTGGCAAGTGACATGCTTTATTGAAAATAAGCTTATAAAGAGACATCCCTAAGTTGGTCTTAAAAGCTATGCGACGATATGCTCAAAGTGCATCTGTTAATTTTAAAGACCAGTCTTTTCTATTGGAGCTTACTGTCTTCTCTAAGATTAGCTTAATCTGGCGATTAGAAACTTCAACTTGCCCACTTGTTTGAGGATGATAGGATGTGGCTAACTTATGGGTAATATTATATTTCTTCATCAATGATGCAAAAGATCGATTGCAGAAGTGTGTTCTATGATCATTGCTTAAAATGACAAAGTTATAAAGATAACTGAGTTATAGCCTCCCATTATGTTGGATGATAATGGGTTCATTAACTCAATAATCATTGGAGGCCTAAAGGTCTGGTGCTTATTAACTAATAGAATTATCATTCATAATATGATAACTTAGAAGTATCTCTATAATGGTGGTTAGGTTGGCCAAACAAAGTTGGGCCTAATCATTTATTGGTTAGATGTACCAAGTATAGTCATGTTAATGGTTGGACCTAACCGAATCCTTACAGTGTAGGCCAAAGCCTACTGATTAGGTTTCTGAGATAAAATTAAATTACTAAAAATTATTTGAAGAAATAATTGATTATGAACCTATCCTTAGATATACATGGGTTGGCCAACCAAAGTTGGGCTCATGTGCAATCTATGTGGATTCTAGTACCTACTAAGGAATCAAAGTAATTCTGCGAATTGGAGGTGAGGCTACTAATTCGAATAAAATAGTGGAAGAATCTTTAGACTAAAGTCCAATTCTCTAGGCTTAAAATAATTTATATACTTAGGTCATTGCTCTCTTTTATCAGAATAAGGCCAAATCCTAATTGGTCAAATCACTGTTGGACAGTGATGACTTATGGGATCCAACTTTGATAATTAGTATCAAAAGTTGAAATTGGTTCAGCAGTATGAATTGGTTCGTATTGGGGCTTCTAAGCCCAATTAAAATAATTAGTTCCAAATTAATCCAAATCAGGCATATTGCTTCTACTGTTAGAAGCTGGATCATAGGAAGAAAAATTATCTTGGTTCCCTTGATCATAACAGGTTGAACAAGAGAAAGGAGCAAGAGTTGCTCATTAAGGATGTTATATGATAACATCTTAAATTCTACTATCTAGGTATTAGATATCGATGGTCTTATGCAATTTGTTGCAAGGACTATTAGAAAGTGGAATGTTTGAAAATGGTGAGAGATACCTGAATGTTAGGGATAAAAGTTCTATTCCAATTTTAGCTTTAGGAATTGTCAAGCTTATTTTCAAAAGATGTCATTTTGAATGAATGTCACCATCGTCCATCGTTTATGATAAATATAATCTCTGTTGGCCTTTTGGTCAGAGATGGTTATAATTTATCAAAGAAAAGAATTATTATGATATTATTATGAATAATATTATAATAATACATGGACAATATTAATGATATTTTACATCCATACAGTCTGTTAAGTGTAACGTACACATTTAATAAATACTCAAGTTAGATTATGTCATGGATGTATATCTTTGGCATTATAGGCTTAGTCATCTTGATAAGAACAAGATAAACGGATGAGCTTGAGAGGAAAATCTCGACATCAATGACTGTGAATCATTGATAGCCTGTGAGTCTTATCTTCTTAAGAAGATGACAAAGTCACCTTTTGATGAAAAAGTGAAGGAGTTGATAAAGTTCTAAGTCTCATACATAATGATGTATATGGACCTACGAACTTAAGTACCAAAGAAAGATATTAATATTTCATTACAGACAACCTATCCTGGCATGAGAGTGTCTGGCTTGAATCATTTAAAATGTTCAAATGATTCAATAATGAAATAGGAGAACAAACTGGAAATGGTATTGAAACTCTTCAATTAGGTCGAAGAGGCGAATACTTATCCAGTGAGTTTGTGACATATCTAGGAGAGAATAGGATTCTCTCTCAATGGATTTTGTTTTGAAATATAGCATATCTAAAAGAAGAAGTTGAACTTTGTTAGACATGGTTCAATCCACAAGAGGATTTACTTGTCTGCCTATTTCAGGATTGTGCTCTTGTGACTACTAGTTTTACTTTGAATATATACCAAGTAAATTTGTTGTAAATCTCCATATGGATATGGATTGGGCGTAGACCTAGACTCTTTCACCTTCGGGCTTAGGGTTGATTGGCCTATGTCATAAGTTTGCATACAGATAAACTTGGATCTTGGTCCAATAGGTGTTTGAGGGTTATTAACTCTACCATACTGAAGAACATCAGATGTTCATCAGCAGTAGGATATTCTTTTTGGAAAGAAGTTTCTTAGAGAAGAAACTGATGTCTTCAAGTTAAACTTGGAAAAGTTTGATTGGTAGAAATGAACTGGCATAATCTAGTAAACCTATAGAACCGGATTTGATCAGATTAAATTTGGAACTCATTCAAGTGGCACCCTTAAGAAGATTTGGTAAAGTACTACGTTAGTTGAATAGATATTTCAATATCTAGGTTTAGGATGGCGATCCTGTTGAGCTCGATGAGAGCAATAAGGATATGATCATCTATAGGGATGCAAGGTAGTGATCTGACTCTGAGAAGTGGCTTAGAGTCACATAATTCAAATTGAATTCCATGGAAATCAAATAGTGTATGGACACTAGTTGACTCACCTGAAGGGATAAAATCCATTGGATATGAATGGATTTTCAAAAGGATCAGAAGAGCACATATGGGAAGGTAAAGACCTGTAAAGCCCATTCGGTTATTATCTCAATTTTGGAACATATGTTTTGAACGTATGTCTTTGTCACGAACAAAGATAAATCCTACATATGTAAGTGGGCAAAATGTTCTGTAGTGTTATTCCTTGTATTGTTTATGGATGAAGTTCTCTTAATTAGGAATGGCATTCCAGCATTGCAAGGAATAAAGGTTTGACTATTATCTAATTTCTTCATGTTTAAAATTAGATATGGTATGCTCACTAATGATAGTGAGTAGATACCAGTCTGACCTAAATAAGAATCACTGAAAGATTGTATAGACAATCCTCATGTATTTGAGAAATACTAAGGTCCAGTGATTCAAATATGGAAATACTAACTTAAAACATGTGGATATTTTAATTTTAGTCAGAATAAGATGACAACAAGAAAATGTCGGATCATACCCTAATTATAAAAGCAATCTGTTGGAAAGGTTCCAAGCAGGATATTATAACCTATTCAGTTAGTGATGTAGAATATATCGTGGCATATGATGCTGCCATGTAAGCTGTGTAATTATTGAGGTTCATTAGTAGGTTGGAAGTGGCACCCTCCATCGATGGTCCAGTCCTATCATAGCATTGGAGCCATAGCTCAGGCTAAAGAACCAAAGGACCGGCACATTTTGCATCACCATCACCTTTGATTTTAGATCAGGGTGACGTCGATCTTTGAAAGATCGATGAAAAAGGAGAACTTGATTGACCCATTTGCTAAGGCCTCGAAACTAAGAAGTTCTACGAACTTAAGTAGAAGATAGGATATTTGATATCATTCTGATTGCTTTAGTCTAAGTAAGAGTTATTGAGAAATGTATCCTAAAGCCAATTATCTAAGTAGTAGATGATTAAAATTAGTATATGAATTATCTAATGATAATGTTATTTGGCAAGTTCATCATAAAAGCTCAATCTTTCTTAAATGAACTCTTAAATTATGATGAAATCCTTAGAACCACAATCGATTGATGAAAGAGGATTTATCAAATGGTTCTTAAACTATTCACGATCAAATGATAAGTTATTAATAAGGATGATAACTTATCGAGTATAGGTCGCTGTATGCCACATACGTTGGTTGTCCTCATAATCAAGTCATGTGGAGAGACTGGTATGGCATCTAGGTGAGATGTAGGAGTACATCTGTATTGAATGTAACCAATGTAGTAATCTACTATTAAGAGTAGCTAGCTAAGGTCATTGGGTATAAGTATCCCTTCGATCTGAGATCACTATAGTGACTTACAAGCAACTCACTATACTTTAGTACCAGACTGCTTATATTTCTAATATAGGTTTAGAAGATTTTTGGATATAGTCAAGTACTTGTAAACTCGGTGTGTGAGTTGAGATGGGATTGACCACTCCTGATTAGCTTCAGGAAGAGAATGTCTCATTGTGTTTCAATTTAGCAAAAGCTAGGCCTGGGTAATCCTTATGAGAAGTCATGGAATTTGTAAAATTTTGAGGCATAATAGAGATGGCTTGTATAAGTATTGACAACATACTCGAAGTCGTCTTGAGTATTATTGGTCAAAAGAATAAATTATACGGTAACTGTGGGCTAGGGTTCTAAGAATGTTGCTTTGCATACATTCGACCTATCCAGACATCGGGAACCATTACTAGATGGTTACTTCAACTAGTATAGAAATTGGTTTCTATGCTATCAGTTTAGGTTCGAACCTATAGGGTTACACATATAAGTGGTTGTAACTTAATCAAATGGTTAATCAATGATTGAGAATTGTTCTGAGGTCAAACATTCAATGCGATTGATGTTTGACCTAATGCAAGTATTGCAGGAGGATCGATTAGCAATTGGATTGCTAATTGGCTCAATTTGATTGAGCAATCAGGCTGAGATCAAGTCTAATTATATTAGATTCAATTAAAATTACTTTGGACTTAATTAGATTAAATTTAATTGGTTTATTGAATAAGCCAATTGTAAGAAAAAAATAATTTCTAGTTGGACTGGGATTTAAGTGCACCTAATTCCTAATTAAGTTAGGATTTAAATCAAAATTAAATATAATTTAATCTAATTTAATTAGACTCTTAGTTGGGCTAGGATCAACTTTAATTAAGTTGCATTTAATTTGATTTGAATTAGGTTTAAAATAGTTTTGACCTAGTCAAATAAGAATAGTTCTAGTTGGACTGGGACTCTCACTCCTTACGCCAATAAAAGTCAATGCCATATTTTATTTCTAGATCTTTAATTGATTTTCTCCACCCTAATAAAGCTTCTCCATTCACCAAATATTTGAAGAGACTAATTAAAATTTGATTTGATCAAATTTGGTAAGTGATTTGGTTTTGTTTTCTTTCGAAAGAGTCCCAATTATCCAAAACACCTCCTTTCCTTATAGAATTTTTTCTCCATGCCTTTTTCTCTTTTGTGCACTTAATTTCTTTGGTTCTGCATATGGTTTCCTGATCTTTACACCCAAAAAATAAGAGAAGAGGCATCCAATAGTTGGATGCCTCTTAAAACTCCTCCTTGGTCTCCTTTTAAGACTATGTTTTGACCTAGTCTTCCATATATAAAAAGGAGGATGCCTCCTATCAGGTTTAGGACGTGTAAAATTTAAAAAAATCAAAATAAAAGGAGGAGAAGGCATGGAGGTTTGGGGCACCAAGTTTCTTGAAGGAAAGATCTTCATCAAGACATCAAATGTTGATATCTTGAAGGGACAAATGTAAGAGAAGATTATCTTCTCTTTGTTTTTGCTTTTAAGTATTTTTCTCTTATTTATTTTGTATGATTTTTATATGATAAAAATTTGAGAGAGAGAGAGAGGATGAGGGCATGGGGATCTGTGCTTCAAGATGTTGGGTCATGAAGATCAATTTTGGATCATGTCCTAATGAGAGAAGGAAAAGAGAAGATGGTCTTCTCTTAGGGTTTCTTTGAGAATCCTTCTTCTCTAAATTTTATATGATTTTTCTATGAGAAAAATTAGAATGTGTAAGATCTAGAAATATGAGAAAAGCCTAGGGGAGAAGGTCTTCCCTTTGTCTTAGCATAATGATGTTTTTAGGACATTAGTCGTTGATGTCCTGAAAGGAAAGATTTATCTTCTCTTAGGATCCTTTTCTAATATATTTTATTTCTAATTTATGAAAGATCCAAAGGTTGGATTTTTCTCCTAATCCTTTTCTTATTCTTTATGTCTTGGAATATCCAAGAGATTCGAAGAATAAATTTAGATTAACCATACGGAGGGATCCACGAGAAGCTAGCACTTCGAGCAGATCTTTGTTCGACAAACCTCCGATTTTATTACAGCCTCGTGTGGATCTCCTGTAGAGGCCGGACGCATGTGCGGCTCCAAAGGCAACAATAAAAATCAACCATGGAGTTGTTTATCCATGAAAGGTAAGAGATATGATCTCTTCTCTCACCTAGATGTGATCTAGGTTTTAGATCTATAATCATTCTAGATCTAGAGTATTGATTTGATCAATACCAAATCCTTTTAATTTCAGATTTAGAATGCATTATGACATGTTATCAATCCTAGTTGTAGGGTTTAGTAATTTGATTACATGCATTTGTAGATTAAATGATTTAATTTGCATGTTTCATTGTGTTATTTTTAAAAAGTTTTTGAAATTCATTCATGAAATCCTACGTATTTTTCATCACTATCGAGGTAGATAGATCTCCTATTGGTGCAATCTAATTCCTACAATGAACATGCTATAGCCAACATACACCTTAGGATTTTGAATGGCTAGAAAATTAAGTTATGGTGCAATCAAACTATAAGACCCTCAAGGTGAACTACCGATGCACCTCAGGTTAAAGAACCAGATACACCACTGCAGCATTGAGCTAGTTATCGATGAGAAGGTAGACTTTCTTATGACTGCTCGAGGTAGTCACACTCAGTGCCCTCGTTCTCTAACGGATACCTATACTCTCGCTTTGATGTCTCCACAACATAGACTTAAGACTCATTTAACCTAAGAAAGCAATTATACACTAATCTTTCGGATCAATCACCATTCTCGTGATGATCCTACGGTCGGAAGCAGTTTATGAGTTAATTATGAAAATTTATATTTTAAATTTTTAACTCTTGAAAATATGAATTGTCATTCCATTAACTCAAAAAATATATCACAAATACTTTAAATACATATTGTGATAGAAAATAATCCTTTTATTAATTTATAGTCAAAATTATAAAATTGCCCTTAGAAATGTATTACAAGTATTTAGCCAATCTAGCTTCTAGGGCATACATCTAACAAAACCTAGAGCTCATTAATTTGGCATCTTTAAGGAGATTCGATAGAGTACTACATTAGCTGGACAAATACTTTGGTATCTAGATCCGGGATGGCGATCTTGTTGAGCCCGATGAAAACAACAAAGATTTGATCACCTATATGGATGCAATGCAGAGGTCGATTCTAAGAAGCAGCTTGGAGCTATTAAATCCAAATTGAAGTCCGTGAAGACCAATAGTGTATGGACACTAATTAATTCACCTGAAGGAATAAAATTCATTGGACATAAATGGATTTTCAAAGTATCAAAGTAGCGCAAATGGGAAGGTAGAGACCTATAAAACCCGTTTGGATATTATCTTGGAGTTGGAACATACATTTTGAACGAATGTCTTTCTTATGAACAAAGAACCCTACATTTATAAATGGACTCTATAGTGTTTCTTCTTGTGTTGTCTATGGATGATATTCTCTTAATCGAGAATAACATTCCAGCATTACAGGAAATAAAGGTTTAGCAGCCATCTTATTTCTCTATACACAAGTGAAGGGAAATCCTAATTTCCCGATCCAGGTTCGTTCAGATCTGATCAGATCAAGAGATATATTTCAAAAATTTTTTTCTTGATCCCAATCAGATCTTGATATATTTTAGATCTGATTCTTATTATTTTAATAAAATAAAATTAAAAGATAAATTAAATCAAATTTAATTTATCTGATCTGGGTAATCCTATTACCCTGTTGATGATCCTGTTTGCAGCGGAAGGTTCTGGATCTTAGCCACGCAAGCGCCTGGCCTCTACCGGTATCCACTTGGGTTGGATCTGGAGATCCTCTTCTTCTCTATCATGCCTCCAAAAATTAGATCTAGATCTGATCTGGAGGATCTTCAAAACTCTTTTGAAGATGAGCAGTCGTCCTTTGCAGCAGCGCAGCCTTCTTACTTTTGATCGCCTTTCTTTGATCTGAATTGCACCAACCAAGGTCCAAAACTCCTTTTGGACGTGGAGAGCAAGGGGAGAAGGTGGTTTGGCATGGAGAGGGAGGGGAGAGGCAGCCTTGGGGCATGGAGAAACTATGATCTCATCATATCATATTAATCTGAGTTGGGTACAGGGTCTTATTTATAGACTAGCTGTGATCCAACTCCTCTTCTTCCCAACCAATCACAATCCCTTTGTGAAATCAGATCTAAATCTGATTGGTGGAAATAGAGTCCCCTGGATTCCTCCTTAGAGGGCGCCTAAGACCAGTCAAAGTTGGTTCTTAGAAGAACTCTAATTGGAATCCAAAAAGGAGATGGAGTCCTTGTCCAACAAGGACTCCTAGGCGCCTCCAACTTGGGCACACGCCTAGGGTGGCGTGCGCCCTTCTCCTTGCCAGGTTCTGGTAGGAGGACAGGCCCCCACCAGCTCTCCAATAGGTGCATGACATGTGGTCAAAAGTCAAAGTGTCAATGGTCAACGTTTGACCAGTCAAAGGTAGACTTTTGACCAAAGTCAAAGAACAAGAAATGGCAGGTGACCAAAAATGGTAGGTAGTGTCTTACAAATAAGACAACCTTTTTTGACTTGGACAACCTCCTGTCAGACCATATGAAGGCCTCTGTTTGAGCACAAACTCCTTTGGCTCAGACAGGACAACTTATTTATGATAGCAAAAGAAGAACGTTAGGTTCAATCGAGTGCTAGCACGATTTTCTTGAACCTAATTGAATCTCATTCAGATCAATTGAACTAGATCAGTTCAATTGATGATCACCAGATTCAAACCCTTATTTGTGTGACCCAGTTAGGTTCAGTTCTGTATGGTAATGGGATATGTCATGATCTCTATCATTGACATCATCGAAACTCCTTTCGATGGATCAGAACTCTTCTGATTCGAACAGCTAGAATGATCGATCATCTAAATCATTCTAATTGCTCCCAAAATCCACCAGTGACACCTAGCAGTATATGGTGGCAACCCATCAGAGCTGAATGCGAACCTCTTGGTGCAGCTACCTGTGTGATTCAAGTTCTTCTATCTTGAGCCCCGATCAGATTAGGGTTTAAGGTGAACTCGTCAAACCCTAGTTTCTGTCATATGATGTAATCATTCGATTCGAGTCCAATGTGAAAATCTAAATAGAAACTCTTTCTATTATTTCACTCTACCATGGCCATGGGCTTCTGGACTTGATTCTCATGATTATCATAGGGCTGCTCCTCTACCACCGAGGTAGATAGATTCCATCTTGATGCCATCCAGTTCCTACAATGAACATGCTATAGCCAACATACACCTCAGGGTTCCATATGGCTAGGAGACCGAGTAATGGTGTAGTCAAACTATAACACCCTCAAGGTGAACTGCCGATGCACCTCAGGTCAAAGAACCAGACACACTACTGCAGCATCGAGTCAGTCATTGACGAGAAGGTAGACTCCCTAATGACTACTCGAGGTGGTCACGCTCAGTGCCCTCATTCTCTAACGAGTACCTATACTCTCGCTCCGGTGTCTCCACACCGTAGACTCAAGACTCATCTACTAAAGAGAAGCGATTGTACACCAACCTTCCGGATCAATCACCATCCTCATGATGATCCTATGGTCGGAAGCAATTTATGAGTTAACAATGATTATTCATGTCTTAAATTTTCAACTCTTGAAAATATGAATTATCATTACCATTAACTCAAAGGATGTATCACAGACACTAAATACACATATGTGATAGAAAATAACCCATTTATTGCTTTTAGTCAAAATTACAATTTTGCCCCTAGAAGTGTATTACAAGTGTCAGCCAATTCTGGCTTCTAGGGCACATATATCTAACAACAAGATCAGACATGGTATACTTACTAGAGGTAGTGAGTAGATACTGGTCTGATTTAGATGAGAACCTCTAGAAGATTGTATAGATAATCTTTAAGTATTTGAGAAATACTAAGATCTAGTGATTCATATATGGAGAAACTGACATAAAACTTATGAGATATTTTGATTTCAATTTTTTAGTCAAATAAAGATGACAACAAGAGAGTGTTGGGTCATAAATTTATTCTATATTGGAGGAGCAATATGCTAGAATAGTTTCAAGTAGAATATTATTACCTATTCTGTTAGTGATGTAGAGTATATCATGGCATCTGATGCTGCTTTATAGGCTGTGTGGTGGCATAAATTTATTAGCAAGTTGAGAGAGGCACCCTCCATCAATGGTCCAATCCTAATGTTGCACTGGAGCCATAGCTTAGGCTAAAGAACCAAAGATGCACCATAGGAACATCATACTCTATATCACTATCACATTTGATTTTAGATTAGGATGACGTCGACCTTTAGAAGATCGATAGAAAAGAAGAACTTGACCAACTCATTTGTTAAAGCCTCGGAACTAAGGAGTTCTACAAGCTTAAGTGAAAGATAGCATATTTGATATTGTTCTGATTAGCTTTAGTTAAAGTGAAAGTTGTTAGAAAATATGTCTTAAAGCCAATCATTTAAGTTATAGATGGTTAGAATTAGTATATGAATTATTAAATAATAACTATTATTTAGCTTATTCATCATAAAAGTTCTATCTTTCTTAAATGAACTCCTAAGTTATGATGAATTTCTTAGAACCATACTTAATCAATAAAGAAAAATTTATCGGATGACACTTAAATTATTCACGACCAAATGATAAGTTATTAATAAGGATGATAACTTATCGAGTGTAGGTCACTATATATCATATGCATTGGTTGTCCTCATAACCAGTGGTATGAAGACACTGGTATGACGTGCAGGTGAGATGTAGGAGTACATCTATACTGAACATGACCAATGTACCATTCTACTATCAAGAGTAGCTAGTTAAGATCGATGGACATAAGTGTCCCTCCAACCTAAGATCACCATAATGACTTGCAAGCAACTCACTATACTTTGGTGCCAACCAACCTCTATTGCTAATATAATAATGAAAGATTTCTTGATACAGTCAAATACTTGTAAAGTCGGTGTATGAGGTAAAATGGGATTGACCACTCCTGATTAACTTCAGGAAGTGAATGTCTTCCTATGTTTCAATTTAGCAAAATCTAGGCCTGGATATTCCTTATCAGGAGTCATGGAATTCAAAATTTTGAAATATAATATGGATGACTTATATGAGTGTTGATAGCTAACTCGATGTCATCCTAAGTATTATTGATCAAAAGGATGAATTATACAGTAACCATGGGCCAAGGTTCTAAGAATATTGCTTTATATACATTTGACCTATCTGGATGTTAGGTACCATTGCTAGATATTCATTTCGATTGGTATAGGAATTGGTTCCTATGCTACTGGCTTAGGTTCGAACCTATGAAGTCACACACATAAGAGGTTGTTACCTGATCAGATTGTTGATCGATGATTGAGAATCATTCAGTAATCAAATCATCAATGTGATTGATGATCGATCAAGTACAAGTATTGTAGGAGGATTGACTAATAATTAGTTTGCTAATTGGCTCAATCTGATTGAAAAATTAGGCTGAGATCAAGTTTAATTGAATTAGATTTAATTAAAACTAGTTTGGACTTAACTGGATTAAGTCCAATTGGTTTATTGGATAAGCCAATTCCAAGGAAAAATAATTTTTCGTTAGACTAGGACTTGAGTGCACCTGATTCCTAATTGATTTAGAATTTAAATTATATTTAAATTTAATTTAATCTAATTTAATTAGGCTTCTAGTTGGACTAGGATCATCGTTTAATTAGGTTACTTTAATTCAAGTTCAATTAGGCTAAAAATTATTTTGACCGAGTCAAACAGGAGGAGTCCCAATTGGACTAGGACTCTCACACTTAAGAAGAAATTTTCCCATGCCAATTATTTTTTAATATTGGCATGAGATTTCTCATGCCAATATGAGATTCCCCATGCCCCACATTTGGTATTTTTGGAATAATATTTGACTTGTTCAAAATTGGAAATTAGTTTGGATTTGAACTCCTCTTGATAGAGTTTTAGAAATCCCAAACTCTTCCTCCCTTTTGTGTAATTCTTTCCCATGCCCACTCTAAATTTGTGCACCCTTATTTTCCTATATTTTGGGCATTGGTTTTTTTATCTCCATGTACAAAATTTTGGAGTAGGCATCCAACAGTTGGACGCCTCCCAAACTCCTCCCTAGTATCTTATTTTGACTTGGTCTTTTGACCTAGTCTTTCCCATCCTATGTGATGCCACTTTTTGTGGGAGTTTTGCATGAGAAAGCCTGATGGAGTACATGCACAAACAAGAGAAGAGAGAGGAAAAGGGCATGGGGATAAGGGCCTTCTTTCTTGGAGGTGTTGGTCTCCTTTGTATATGATCTAGTCATGTCCTATTGAGAAGAAATTGAAGAGAAGAAGGTCTTCTCTTAAAATTTCTTTGAGACTTTTTTTTCTTCTCGATGCTTTAAGAGATTATTCTAGAGAAAAATCAAAGAGAAAAGAAGAGAGGGCATGGGTGGTTTGAGGTGCCAACATTCTTGGAGAAAAGATTTCTTTAGGACATGAAACGTTCATGTAATGCGGAGAAGAAGATGAAAAGAAGAACATCTTCTCTAAAGTTTTTTGAAAGCCTTTTTTTCTCTATGTTTCTATGAGATATTTCTATGATAAAAATCAAAGAGAAATAGAGAAATAGCATGAAAAATTATAAGAGGAGAAGGTCTTCCCATATCAAGGCAAGGAGACCAGTTTAGGACATCAATGGTTGATGTCCTGAAGAGAAGAAGGATCTTCTCTTAGTGGTCTCTCTTCAAGATTTTTATTTTTTAATTTTTAGGAGATCCAAAGGTTGGTCTTCTCCTCATATTCATCTCTTGGAGTATCTAAGAGATCCAAAGAAATTTTTCAGATCAACCATCAAGAGGGATCCACGATAAGCTAGTACTTCAAGCGAATCTTCATTTGACAAACCTTCGATCAAAGTGACGATCACGTGTGGACTATTCATAGAGACTGGACACACTGTGTGGCTTCAAGCAACAATGACAATAATGAAATTTAACTTCAGCATTCTCGACCCATGCATAGGTATAAGATTTTATCTTTTATCTGACCTAGATATGATCTTGGATTTCTAGAATAGTTCTAGATCTAGGCTATTGATATAATCAATACCAACATATTTTTATTTCCAGATTTATGCTTGCATCATGATATGTCATAGGTCCTAGATGTAGGGTTTAGTGATTAGCTCACATATATTAGTAGATTAAATAGTTGAATCTACATCTTCTGCTGCATCAGATTTCAAAAAAGTTTTGAAATATATGCATAAAATCCTGAATGTTTTCCAACATAAACCACGGAGCCAAATTAGGTCTTAAAGTGGTTGACCATATATAACTATGAGTCGACCTTGACCAAGACTTACATCTGATGGGTTGGTCAAATCTAATCACTTTTGATCCCACCTAACCAACTTTTGATTTGGTTTGATCAACCGTTTGACCTAATTAAGCTACCCATACTCGAACCTATATTTTATGAAGGTGTCTTATATCTAAAAATTCATAATTTTTTTATCTAATTGATTTCATAAACTTAATTCTTAATTAAATCCAAGTGTTTAAAAATAAAACATGCATCAAAGATCCTAGGATTTTAAGATTAAGAATTTTGCAGAAAAGTAAGTTTTAATTTTTAATTAAGGACAAATGCGCAGTACCACTGCACGCCATAAGAGCATCTCATCGAATGGAAAGAGAGGACCTTTAACCCTTTCTAACTCTTTTAACTAGATGGCTAAGAAGAATACCTTAATCAGAGATATCAATTACATTACAAAACAATTAGATCTACTATATATAACTCTTATATGATTTTAGATCTAATCTATACATGCTCTGCATATATCTCATGTATAAAATTTAAACACATAAATGCATATTTTAGATCTGATTACATTTGATGTAATATCTAAAATAAAATTTTAAATGATCATATCATAGAAAATTTTAATCTAGACTATTCAAGGCATAGATCATAAAACTAGTCTAGACATGCATTACATATATCGCATATATGAAAAAATTTTATAGATCTACTAATTTCAGATCTGATTACATCTCATGTAATATCTAATATCTAATATATTAGATCATAAAAATAAAATTAGATCAATTAAAACTAGATCTAAAGAACTGCAAACCTGGCTTTGATACCAGTTGAAGGAAAACCTAGTTTTCTTACCGTAGGATTGATCTGATCTGATCTGATCTAAAGCAAAATTTTTAAAAATTATTCCTATGATCTGATCAAATTTGAGAGTTCTTAGATCTAATTGAAATGATATGATAGCAAAAATTAAAATTAAAATTAAATCTAGTAACATCTAATGTTATCTTATTTGGATAAACTGTTTACCCTGCCAATGTTCTGACGAAGTCTGAGGTTCCAACTTGAGCCATGCATGCGCCCGGCCTCTACTAAAGTTTACTTATATCAGATCTGGATATTCTCTCCTACTGGATCTGATCTCAAAAGATCAAATTTGAAAATTGTTGGTGCATCTTTGAAAATGATCTCCAACAGCTGCACGTCTGTCACACGAACTAAAACTGCTTCGCCTGATCTTTGTGCCTGTAGGACCTTGACCTTTCTTTGCTATTTCACCCAACTCCTTAGGCATGGAGAAGAGAGAGAAGATAAAAGGGAGGGGGCATGGAGATGGAGAAAGGGGTAGGGCTTCACCATGGATTAATTGCAATGCAAAAACAAGGGCGCAGCACATCTATTTGTAGACTAGTTGCAATCCTGGAGTCCTAGAGCTTTAAACAACTGGTTTGCTTCAAGTAGAAGGACTCGCAACTGAAATTCCATGCCAAACACCAAATTTCAATCTGGTTTTGTCACCCAAAAATCTCTTAAAAATGTCGCCAATAATTGATAAGGAAGATAGGGTAGGTGCATGGTTTATCTTCCTAGAGTTTGATCCAAATCAAACTCTTTGACCCAGTCAAATTCTATTTGAATGGGGGTCTCCACCTTTATCCTTATGGGGCACACGGTCAAAAGAGGCATGTGTCATTCCCTTCCTCACAAAATTCTCCATGGGTTGCACACCCCTGGAAATTCTACAGGGGGCGCACGCCTCTCTCCCTTAATTCCTGCAAAGATGGGTTAAGACAACCCTTATCCTATTTCCATCTTATGGGATTTAAGACAAGCCTATTTCTTTTGGACAAGCCTTGAACAGGCCAGAACAAGGTCCAGTCAAACTAGGACAAACCATATAGGGCTCCCAGGTGAGCCAAATTCAATTTGACTCAGTTAAGACAAACCAAAAAGTCAATAGAAGGAGAAAGTCAGGCTCAATAATGTGCTAGCATGATTTTCTTGTGATTGGATCAAATCCAAATCAATCAAACTAGGTTAACCTAATTGATGACATCTAGACCCAAATCCTTATTTGTGTGATCCAGTTAGATTTAGTTCTATATGGTAATGAGACATACCGCGATCTCTATCATCAACATCATCGAAACATCTTTTGATGGACCAAAACTCTTCTGATTCACCCAGTTAGAATCATCGATCGTCAAGATAATTCTAATTGATCCAAAAATCCATCAGTGACACCTAGCAGTATATGGTGGCAATCCATCAGAATTGAATATGAACCTCTTGGTATAGCTACCTATGTGATTGGATTCTTCTATCATGAGCCTCGATAGGATCAAGGTCAAGGTGAACTTGTTAGGCCTAACACTTATCATATGAATAAATCATTCAATTTGAGTCTGATGTGAAATTCTAATAAAAACTTCTTTTTATTAATTCACACCGCCATGGCCATGGACTTAAGAACTCGATCTCATGATCAACATATCTCCTCTACCAAGGTTGATAGATCCCTTATTGGTGTGATCCAATTCCTATAATAAACATGCTATAGCCAATATATACCTCAGGATTTTGAATGGCTAGGAGATCGAGTTATGGTGTAGTCAAACTATAATACCCTCAAGATAAACTGCCAATGCTCCTTAGGTCAAAGAACTAGATACACAATTGTAGCATCGAGCTAGTCATTGACAAGAAGGTAGGTTCCCTTATGATTGCTTGAGGTGGTCATGCTCAGTGCCCTTATTCTCAACAAGCGTCTATACTCTTACTCCAGTATCTCCACATCATAGATTCAAGATTCATCTATCCTAAGAAAGCAATCATACATCGATCTTCTAGATTGATCATCATCTTCGTCATGATCCTATGATCGAAAGCAGTTTACGAATTAATTATGATAATATATATCTTAAATTTTTAATTTTTAAAAATATGCATTATCATATCCATTAATTCAAAGGATGTATCACAGAAGTTTAAATACACAATGAGATAGAAAAATAATTTTTTTATTAATTTTAATTAAAATTATAAAAATACGTCTAGAAAATATTTTATAGGTGTCGGTTAATTTGGCTTCTAGAGCACTCATCTAACATCTCCATCCCAGACCAAGAAATTATAGTATCTATCTAGCTGATGCGGTATTTATCGGATCACCTCAAGGGTGTAAGTATATTAGGCTCTGGGTTTGATCTAATTAAATTCGATTCAGGTTTAGCTACTGGTGTCAATTTTTCTATCTATCAAACTTCCTCATGTTCAATCATAGAGGTATTAGTTCCTTCACCAAGAAATATTTTTTCTAAAAGGATTACCTTAAGACTGACAAACACCTTTGTTCATTAGTGAGGTAAAAATAATACCTTTGGTCTCTTTTGGGTATCCTATAAAAATACACTTGTCAGACCTAGATCCAAGCTTGTCCGTTATTAAACATTTGATATAAGTCAGATATCTTCAAATCCTAAGGTGTGAGAGTATTAGCTTATGCCCTATCCATATCTCATATGAAATTTTGACTATAAACTTACTTGAAACCTTATTAAAATATAACAGGCCGACTCAAGCGCATATCCCCAAAAGGAGATCGGCAAATTGGCAAAGCGCATCATGGATCGAACCATGTCCAACAAGGTCCGATTTCTTCTTTCAAACACATCATTATGTTATGGTGTTCTAGGAGGAGTCCATTGGAAGAGAATCTCATTCTCTCCTAAATATGTCAGAAACTCACTGAAAGGTACTTATTCCCTCAGTCAAATTGAAGAGTTCTAATACTCTTCCTAGTTTGCTTTTCTACCACATTATGGAATAGTTTGAACATTTTAAATGATTCCAACTTATGTTTCATCAAATAGACGTACCCATACCTCGATAGGTCATCAGTGAAAGTGATGAAGTAGAAATATCTATCTTTAACACTTGAGCTCATAGGTCCACAAACATCAGTATGTATTAGACCTAGTAGTTCACTGGCTCGCTCACCTTTTCTAGTAAAAGATGACTTGATCATCTTTCCAAAAAAATAAGACTCACAGATCAAAAGTGATTCACAATCACCGACTTTGAAGATTCCCTCTTAAGTCAACTTATTTATTCTATTCTTGTTAATGTGACCTAGCCTACAGTGCCAAAGGTAGACTTCAGACACATTATTTATTCTAGGATGTTTACCGAAGGACTAAACCATATTAACAAGCTATGATACAACATAAATTTTGTTATTTATTTATCCAAGAAAAATTATAACACCATTCAAAATGATATTACAAAAAAAATTTATTAAAAGTTCATAACTATTTTTGGCCAAAAGGCCTACACAGATAATATTCAATAAAAAACATGGACAATAGTGACATTCACTAAGAATAACAATATGAGAATTGAATACAAGATTTATGATTCCTAAAGCTATAACTGGAGCTTATCTTTCATCTCCAACATTTAGGAACCTCTCATCTTCTTCAAATCACCTACTGACCTATAAATCCTGCATCGAATTATAAATATGATAAGAACTTCTGGTATCTAATACCAAGATAGTAGTATCACATGTTGAGAAATTGCAAGGAGTTATCATATAATTATCTTGTCTAGCAAGTGCTTGCTTCTTCCTCGATCAATTCAGATCCAGAGAGGCAATGTATTGAAGATAGTTCCTCTTCTAATGCCCCAACTTCTTATAGTAGAAGCACTCCGTCTGGCTCTGGTTGGGCTTAGACTTCTTGGTCTGATCCTATGTAGACATCCCAATATGCTGCTGCATCTTCTTATTCTTCTTCTTGTTGTTCTTCTCTTTTTTAAAGGGTCAACGATCAGATGAAGAACCTCCCACTAAGTTTACCGACTTCTTATGAAGCTGGTGATCCTTTTGAAAGTTCTACAGCAACCCCAGCAAGCCATGGTAGTTGACTACAGCATTGTCATTCTAAAATGAGTAAGGAAGAGGAGAAAGGACTTGGACAAAGAGTTCAAAATAGCATCTTTCCCAAGCTGCTCATGCAAGAAAAAGCCAAGCTTACTTAGGTGCTCAATCATCTCAATCATGTAAAAACATGATCGGTGATTGATGCCCTTTCCCTAAACCAGGTGTTAAAAATGACATAACTAATCTTGTGCTCTCAACATCGTCGGCCATGCTAAAGAACTCGTTCAACATTTGAAGCATATCTTATGGTTGAGCATTCTCAAATTTGTAGCTGAACTCATCGCTCATAGCCGCCTTCATAATACAGCATATGGTGGTATGGTCATTGAGCCACTTTTGGTAAGTATCTCGGACTGTCCCTCTCGCATTCGAAGCTAGCTTCTTATGTGTTGGATCTACCAAGATGTACATAATCCATTCATGCTTCAGGACTATTTTCAACTTACAATACCAGCTATCAAAGTTAGGTCCCATTAATTTATCATTATCTAACAATGATCGGAGTGATATGATAGTGGCCATAACTTGCAATACCAGCTATCAAAGTTGGGTCCCATTAATTTATCATTCTCCAAACAACTTCTAGTAATTTAATTTTATCCTAGAAATCTAATCAGTAGGCTTTGGCCTCCATTGTAAGGATTTAGTTAGGTCAACCATTAACATGACCATACTTGGTGCATCTAACCAATGAATGATTAAGTCCAATTTTGGTTGATCAACCTAACCACCATTAGAGAGACACTTCCAAGTTATCATATTATGAATGATAATTTTGTTACTCAATAAGCACCAGGCCTTTGGGCCTCCAATGATTATTGAGTTAATGGATCCATTATCACCCAACTTAATGGAAGGCTATGACTCAGTTATCCCCATAACTTTATCATTTTAAGGATCTAATAATTTTAAAGAATTTATAATTTATTTATAATTTAAGGATAGAAAGGATATGGACCAATTTACTCCCACTGACTTCACTAAGTCAAGTCCTCTCACTGACTTCTCAAGTCATCGATAAGGACTAGAATCAATTTCAGTCCATGGGCACCTAGATCAGTCTCACTAAATAAAATCAATCTCATCGATTTTCTATGTGACATGGGTTAGCATGAATCAATGAGCAACCTAATCAAAAATTTATTAACTACGGCCAGGTAAGTGAGATCGATGGGAGGGTCTGCAGAGGCTTACTTAGATATCATAAAAAATGGTCAGGTAAGCGGGCTGCCAATTAAAAACCATCGATCTAAAAATGCCAGACTTACCTTAGACACCAATTGATTTATCAATTTTGATTTGGTCTGCCTAAAGACTTGAGCTCAGCCATTGAGCCACGATCAGTGTCTATTTGTTAGATATATCTACTTTGATCAACTACAACTATTGAATTAATCTAAAAAAATGACCTAATCCTAAGAAACTATTAATTAGGTTTGATCAATTTCTTAACTTAGTCCATATTTAATCTAACCCTAGGTCTAACCCAATTAATAACCTGATCAAAGCTAACTCATTACCCTTTAACCCATATTTTATGAAAATATCTTAGAATCTTCAAATCATGAACCTAGATCCTAAACATTCATTTAATTCTTAATTAAACTCAAGGCTTACGGGTTAAGGTTTTGAAGCTTAGAATTAATTTTTGATTTCATCATTTGAAATATTTTTAAATTTATAAATATTTTATATTGAATCAAATTCAATTCATGGTTTTAGGTCAGATTTATTTCAATGTTTTGATCATATCCTAGGATTTTGAATCTAAGATTTTGTAGAAAGTAAGTTTACAATTTAAATTCTACAAAACTTATATGTCATACATATGCAAACTAGATTAAAAAATGAAGCTACATATCAACATATGCAACATGAAGATCTAGATCAAAACATGAAACATATCACATGGATCTCATCTAAATGATCAAAATCAGATCATAAACCATTTAAATTTAGATTTAAAATCTAAAAATAAATCATAACTTACTTTAGATCTTATCTAATATTTTTATAATTTAGGTTATTCAGGTAAGCACAGACTACGACAACCTCTCCACTATAAAGGATAAACCTTACTTCTGGATAACCTTATAATCAGTATGTGTGATCCTACATTATTTATATCTAATCTAAATAATTAATAATAGATCAAATATCTATTAAATTTTTAGATTTAAATCAAAAAAATGAATAAAAAATTTGCTTAGATCTAATCTAACTTATTCATGATTCAATTTTACAGATTAGCACATACTAGGACAACCTCTTCACTATAAGGGGTAAACCTTATAGCAGGATAATCTTATATCAGTATGTACGATCTTTAAAATTTTATTTTTTGATTTATTTTAGTGCAAACATGATTATATCATAAAGGAATCTAGATGCTCTAATACCACTGATGAAAAATATGCAGGATTTCATGCTTGTATTTTAAAATATTTTCAAAATAAATTACAGCGAAAGATGTAGATTAAACTATTTCATCTACTAAAGCATGTAATCTAATTACTAAACCCTACATCTAGGACCTATAACATGTCATAATGCATATATAAATCTAAAAATTAAAGTGCTTTGGTATTGATAAGATCAATACTCTAGATCTAGAACAGTTCTAGAGCAAAATCCTAGATCACATCTAAAGTAGAGAAGAGATCAAATCTCTTATCTTCACATGGGTTGAGAACACCGCGCCTGGGTTCCATTATTGTCCTTAGAGCCATACACGTGTCTGACCTCTATAGGTAATCTACACAAGATCATAACTCTGGTGGGAGATTCATCGAATGAAGATCTACTCAAAGTGTAAGCTTCTCACGGATCCCTCTAAATGGTCGATTTAAAAGATATTCTTCAAATCTCTTTGACACTTGATAAGTATAATAAATTTGCTAATAAAGTATCAATTTATTAATTAATTTATATTATTATTTTAAAAATAATAAATAATAAATAATAAAATAATAATAATATAAAAATAAAATAAATAATAAAATAAATAAAAACTAATAAAAATAATAATAATGAATAAATAATAAGAATAAATAAATTAAAAAAATAAAATATTAAATATATATATATTAAAAATAATAATAAAATAATAAAAATAAAAAATAAGTTCACCGACAAAAAGAGCTCATTTTTTTATCATAATAAAATAAATTTAAAGCAAATCAAAGTTAAAATGGATCCAATATAAATTTTTAAAAAAATAAAATAAAATAAAATTAATCGGCTCAGTCAGTAAAGCCGGTGCGCCCAGCCAAGCTGCTAAGCTAGTGCATTCCAGCTTAACCAACTAGCCATCCTAATAGAGATGGCAGCCGACCAGCCCATAGCCCAGTAGCCCACGAAACTAGGCCCGTCGATGCATAATAAACTAGTGATTGGTCCATGAAATCGGCCACAGACTGCCAGCTCAATAGAAAGTAGCCAATTGCCGGCCGCCGCATGGCAGACCAAGACCCTTAAAGGGTCTATAGGAAATATGTCATGGCATACAGGGGCAGTATTGTAATTTCATGGGCCAAGGTCGGTGTTGATTGGTCAAGGCTTACGGCACACCTAGTCCACGCGGTCCATAGCTACAGTAATGGCATGATCCGATGGTAGCGGTGGATTTTAGTCAAGATCAGATGGCTATGATTTTTCTAATTTTGATTCAGTTTTTAGTGCTCACTCTTCATGCCATTCGACGACCACACTTGCTTCGGATGTGATCCAATAGCTGAAATCACTCCCAGCGATGATCCAAATGCTCCTCATGCGATCCAACAGCCCGATTTCCTCTATCAAGCACGATCTAATAGCCAGAATGTTTTTCAACTTGATCTGGGCTTATAGATGTCCGTTTACGGTATTTTTTGAAGCATCAGATCACCATCCGACAGCCAAAATTAAAAGAACTCAACAGAATTCATCTAGATACTATTTTAATCCAAATTTCACTTAGATTTCTTCATATTTTGATGATTAAAATGGCCCTTAGTCCCACATTGCCTGTAGAAAAATCCTCCAGCCTTTCAATACTTATTTAAAGAACTCTAGGCCTCCAGAAATCAAAAGATCTAATTCAGGAGAAGCCATGGTAAAGGGTGGGAGTCCAGCTTTGGCTGAAGGTTGCTTTAGGTAGATAGTACCGAGAAGAAGAGCCAAACTTCTACACCATCTCCACACCGCTGCTGATATGAAGATTAAGAATTTTTTTTATTTCTTTTCTTTTCTTTTTAATTATTATATTTGAATTCTAAGTTTTAATATAAAATTTAGTTTATTGCTCTTTTAATTTCTATTCTTTTAATTGTGCTTTATTTTAATTACTCTTTAATTTCTTGCAAGTAGATGCTAAGATTTAAATAGTAGATCTTAGTACCAAAGTTTAATTTTTCTACATTATTTAATTTCTTCAACTTTATTTTCTAACTTAAATTTTAATTTTAAATTTTTTGTTTCATAAAAAATCATAGATTTTAGAATAAAATCACTACCTTCCTGTGGATTCGACCCAACTCGCTATTATCTATGCACTTTAAATTATTTTAAAAAGAAGTCAGAATTAAACTAGTAACTATGTTATTTTAATGATGGTATCGTGATCTACCAAGTTTTTGGTGCCATTATCGAGAAGGCATAAAAAATTAAAATTTTTGATTTTTTTAATTTTTTATTATTATTTTCTAACTTTTTATTATTTATTTTGTAGATAAAAAAAAGAAAGAAAAGGAGAACAAAAATATCAAGACAAGGAGGAAACTTCCAATCTTATTTGGTGAGATCAATCTTAAATCCTAAATTTTTTTTATTTATCCAGTTAAATCTAATTAAAAATCTCATGATAAGATTGGAAATCCTAATTGCTTAAAGCATGCATCATATTAATTTTATTTTTATTTTTATTTCTTTTGGTGATTGCTGGAGGCAAGGTAAGTTTCTAAATTTAATTAGTTGCATGCATCTAGTTTAAATTGTATAAAACCCCTTGCTTGAAAATTTTTTTTTGTGCATATTTATATTAAGTCAAATTAAGGGCACAACCCAATTTTACAAGATAAGGTGATGATTTGATCACCCTTCCTTGGCCCACAAACAATCAACCAGCATCCATCATTGACCTAAGTCTCTAAATTAAAATCAATTATACACATCAGCCCTAGGAACTTGAGCTTATAGGACAAGAAACTCTAAGAGTTGGACTGGATTAGGGTTAATCAACTTAACTAGTGTCTAAGGAAAGTGGTTCAGGAATCATGTCCCAAAGGAAGGTGGTTTATAATTGGTTCTATTAGCTTACCTAGCCAAGCATAATTGGTGTCTAAGACAAGCAATGGGAAAGCAACGGAGGGACTCCTATTGATCTTAAACTTACCTGGCTAGTTGATTGGCTAATTCTCTACTTGGAGAGCTTGAAGGTGACCTTGGCAGTTAAGAGTTGTCTAAATCCAGGACAATCCTTAGTCAAGATTGCTTGTCTAACTTATTTGCTAATTAACATTAAATATCAATATAATTAATTCTTCTCTATTGTCTCTAGATTCAGGACCCTTTAAGAATCTTCCTTAGAACTCTCTTCTTTCTCTTCACTTTTCTTCTCTCTAAAAATATATATATAAAAATAATAAAAAATATTTATAAAAAATTATTAAATTAAATTAGGGTTGTACTAGTACATGCATAGTAGAAGATCGCTATTACCTAATTGTTAAACCAAATCTCGAAATTGAAATGATTGATTAATAATAAATCTAAAAATAAATGGCTAAAGATAATGAAAACCACTAGATAGGTGAAGGAATACTTTATTCTTTCTACTTATAACCCATTAACTTGTATCCAATTACTAGATATCCCTGCTAGCTATTATGAAATCAACTCGACTACAATTCAGATGCTCCCATCTTTCTATGGAAACACCAATGAAGAACTTTTTTACAAGCTCAATCTGAAATGATTCTAAAAATTCTACTCTACGATAAAATCTAGTTTTTTTTGATGGATGCCTTAGACTGATCTTGTTCCCTTTCTTATTAAAAGATAAAGCCAAGTATTGGCTTGGCACAATAGAAAAATCAATTCAAATATGGGCAGAGATGTAACATGAGATGAGGTCGAACCAACACTATGAGATGAGCTATCATTGGATTTGCTCAACTTTCTGAGGAACAAATTCATGAATCATGGAAAAGACTTAAGAAACTTCTTAGAAAATGTCCATACCATGGTCTATCTAAGTGGTAAATTGTCCAAACTTTTTATGAAGATTTTGGAGAATAATACAGATAAATGATAGATGCATCCTGTGGAAGTGCATTTATGAGTAAAAGTGAGGAAGAAGCTTATACCTTATTTGAAACTTTAAGTGAAAACTCGATTAAACATGCTTTATTATCCTCTTATGAAAGATCAATTTCTTAACCAAAATGGGTAGGAAATTTATGAGATCAAAATCAGAACCTAATTTCTTAAGGCAAACTTGAACACATAATAGCACAAAAATTAGATATAGTCGATCTTCTTGTCCAACAATTAGACTAATTCCTAAACCTAGGCCAATAATCTCTTGCACAATACACACCACCTTCTAATTATTAGAAGATTTGTTCTATTTATGCTAGCCCAATCCATAGTGTGAGTGAATGTCCAATAGCTATATAATTTCCATCCTTCATCCAAGAGCAAGTTCAAGCTACTCAAGGTTACTCTAAATCAATCAATGATATATTTTGAAATATATATAACCTGGGCTGGAGAAACCATCCTAATTTTTCTTAGAAACTACAATAGACTCAAGCTCAGACCCAAACTACACCAGTGCAAAATTATCAGAATAGACCCCAATATCTGAATTATGCATAATAGAGGTCAGCTTAGTTAGCCCTTCCCCCAGCACCACTTATAATATAGCCCTCATCCCCACCTCCTCAATAACTAATCTGACCAACGAATCGATTTTAAACCAGCTACAATTAATCCTATCTAACAATAAATTGATTCTAAAACAAACAATCCATCACTAGGATAGGCTCAAAGGATAATTAGCTGAGTCTAGTATGAGAAGAGAACCAGGTCAATTACCAAGCCAATCGATTGTCAATCCTAAAAATAACCCTTCTAATGTCCACCAACCACCTGGATTTAGTCATAAACCCATCATTCCATCTAAGAATCCCCAATTAGAGAATGCCAAAGCAATTTTTGAACTTTTAAGTGGTAGGATTTTTAAGGATCCATACCAGGATCAGGTGGTAGAGGTTAGTACTGATGCTAGCCAAGAAGAAAATTCAAAAGAAGAGATTAATACTGAAGCTAACCACACAAGAGAATCTGAACCTAGAACTAATATTGATATTGGTTCTAATGAAGATTGATAAAGAAAAGAGGAGAATAGATGAGTTACCCAAGATATATAAACCCAAGGCTCCATTCCCTTAAGCCTTAGAAGTAGGCTCTTCCCATAAAAAGTAAGAGACATGTAACAAGGAGTTAACAAAACTATTTAAACAAGTGCATATTAGTTTACCCCTCGATGAAATTCTGCATGTCTCGGCCTATGCTAAATTTCTTAAAGAACTTTGTACTCAAAAGCGTAAGCCACGAGCTAAAAGAATTATGTTGTCTAAGGATATAAGTGTAGTCCTATTAGACCCATTGCCTTAGAAAATGAAAGATCCTAGTGCTCAATTAATTTCATGTGTCATAGGAGGCATAACCTTTAATTGAGCATTATTAGATTTAGGAGCTAGTGTGAACCTACTTCCAACCTCGTTTTCCAAAAAATTTGGGATAGGAGAACTTAAATTGACATCGATTATTTTGTAAGTAGCCGATAGATCTATAAAAATACCATGTGGTTTAATTGAGGATGTTTTGGTTAGAGTAGATAAATGTTATCTTCCAGTAGACTTTCTCATACTTGATATGGAACCATCCCAAGAACTGAACCAAAATCCCATAATTCTAGGTCATCCATCCTAGCTACTGCTAATGCAATATCAATTATAAGATAGAAGCATGGAATTATTCTTTTTGAGGATCAAAAGATAAGAATAAATATTTTTAATTGCCTCTAAGCACACTCAGAGAGAGAAGACTGCTTTGTAAATGATCAGATTAGATGAGATAGTTGAATTAATTTCTTCTTAGATTTACTCAAGAATGATCTCTGAATAAACTTATCAAAGAATCCCAGACCAGGAGGTTGAATGCCTGCTTGATTCACTCACACATCTATAACATTATCTTGGTCATGAAAAATTAAGCCTTTACATGAGAGAAAAATTGAACCATTATGCCTTCAATTGAGGCCCACCATATAATTTGAACTAAAACTTTGTCTGAAATGCTTAAGTATGCATTTCTAGGATCAAAGAAATCTGGCTAGTGATCATTTGCTTCTGACCTAACTCCTAAATAGGAAGACCAAGTAGTAGATGTTTTGAAAACATATAAGGAGGCCATAGGTTGGAAATCGGTCAATTTAAAAGGCATTAGTCATTAATATGTATGCACCATATTTACACTAAAGGATAAATGCCAAAAACACAATAAGAAATGCAAAGTGGATCAACCTAATATGCAAGAAGTAGTCAAGAAGTGGTTTTAAAATGGTTAGATACGGATTTTTTTATCTTATTATTTTGATAGGCTTTGGGTGAGTCCTAACAAGTTTGTTCCAAAGAAGTTGGAGTCATGGTTGTCAGCACTGACCATGGGACTAGTACAACACGACTTTTTACTGGGTGATGTGTCTGTATAGATATAGAAAACTCAATACGCACCAAAAAGACAACTTTTTTATTTATGACCAAGATCCTAGAAAGACCTAGCTGGCCAAAATATTTTATTTTTTTAGATGAATCGTCAGGATATAATCAGGTACCAATTTACCAAGGAGTTAGAAAAGACCTTCTACATGTTTATATAACTTTTTATTTTTCATAGAAATGCCTTTTGGATTTGTGTTGCATCTGGATTTAAAAT
>QRFJ01002514.1:54947-95692 GCA_006176705.1 Cocos nucifera | reverse complement strand
TCTATTCTCAGCATCCTCAGTGTCCTCGAGCACATCACTGATAGATACTAACATGCTTTGTAGCTCCACATCTTTCTTGACACTGCTCGCTAATCCCATTCTCCTTCCATAGGCCGGAGCCCAGCTTCTGGATCACAATCTTCAAAATGAGGGAGGCAACTGATACTGCTACTGCTTCTGCCATAACGTTGAGTTGTTGCTGCCACCTCTCTTCCTCTCGAGGTTTTGATGCATGAAGCTTTGATGAGTAAGGGCTTTCAAGAGCCTTGTGAAAGGAAAGAGCCCAAAGAGGACCTATGATTTTTTACCAAAAAAAAAAAGGTATAACACCAATGAGTAGGTTCACACCATTTACCCACCAATTACGGTAAGAAAGCAGTGGAATTGCTTTGAATGGAGTCAAAGGCTTGTCGGTCCATGGCAACACGGGAGCCAGCTATCTGATGTTGATGGGGTTTCTTTAATCTCCTAGGGAGGTGCCCATAGCTACATGGGAATGCCCTGACAAGCAGAGCATCAAATGCCGCCGACGTCCAATCTAGTGCCGCTGCCGTAAGTTATCGAAGCCATTCTTGTCACACCTACTCCAATGAACTCGAATATACTTGAGCTAATCACAATTTTATGCTAATGGGTGTCAACCAAATTATGCAGCTACATCTATCAACACTGAGTGAAGCAGCAAGTTCATAATGAAAGGTATCAATAGACCAACAATATCTATTATTAATAAAGAGAGTTCCACCTTATGACTGCCAGCATCTTTATTTATTACCAAATAGTGATAATTTAGATTACCTAGTAATCTAAATTACTTGTAATCTAGATAGATTGCCATTAATATTGATTACTATATTTGGTACGCACAGATAATATTAAGTAAAATTACTGAAAATCTTAATTGACATATGTTTGGTATGACGATCAGATTACTGGTAATGTAACATCAAATTTCTAAAATATTCTTAAATCAAATTTATTAATTTAATATTATATTATAATATATTATATTATTATAATTTTATTATATTATGTATATTATATTTATAATATAAATATATATTATTATAATATATATTATATATTATATTTTAATATATATTTATATTTATATTTTATTCTTTTTATGAGGATATTTTTGTCCAAATACATCATTGTCAGATTACCAAATATTTGGTAATCTAGATAGCCATCTCTTCTCTTGGTAATCTAGATCATCTTATCAAAAGATAATCTGGAATACCTGGCAATCTAGATTATCAATTTAAAAAATATACCAAATATGGTAATCTGGATTACCAATCAAAGAGAGAGAGGGTGGGCATAGAAGATGAGTAACATTGCCCCAAAAAATTTCCTTCCTTTATTTGTAGTTCTAGGGTTCATGGTCACAAGCTCTAGAATTTTGAAGATAAATTGATGGATTTATATATGTTAAGACAACCACAAGAATAAATTAGTTATCACTTAAATGAAAAGTTTTGATGGTTTCATGAATAAGTTCTGAATTTTTTGAAGAATCATACCATAAACAAAGAACCCCAAATGCCAGGTTCTTTTATCGGCAATAGAAATTGGTTAGTTTGAACAACACCTATGCTAATTTTGGCCAAACTGGATGACAAAAGGCAAACTTTGTGAACCAAAAAAAAAAAAAAAAAGGATGGCAGAAACATTATTCTCAAGAAAAATTATCTGGTTTGCTCCACAGAAATGTTCCAAATGAATCTTTGGATTTTCCTATTTTGGGAGATTACACAAATTATATAGTTGAAAATATAAAAGGTAATTTTAGTAGCTTACTACTTGCATGACTTATACTATCTCTTTTATATGTATTTTGAACTGAAAAACATATACAACTACGAGGACACTCTAGGTAGTGCCTTGGTGATCAAACAAGTATCTTAGAAGTCACCAACACCATATCTTGCCTTTTTTGTTGACGTAATTACTAGCAGGTTTTAGCCACATATTTCATGATATATACTAGAGAAAAATACCGCAACACCATTTGAACTTTAGTCAAAAAATACATTGACCTCTAAAGTTTAAATCTTATAAATTAGCCCTTCCAAATTATTTTTGTGTCAATATTATCCGGTCATCTATCTAGCCCCTAAAACCATTAATGGACCAACTCAAAAGATGAAAGCACCCTTAATCCTTGAGTGTCTCCGAGTCTAATCACCAGCAATACAATCAAGGCTCTTTTTTCTATGCTTGCTTTGAGTGTGATCCAGGCTATCTTCTTTTATGGTGGGGTTGGATGGCATTGGGCATCACCATGGCTTGATCTTACTTTGGTCTTGGTTGCAAATAAGTCCTCTGAGCCTAATTTGGCCTTGGGTGGTCAAAGGCTTCGCATCCAGTTGAGTTCCTCTCTTTACATTCTCTCTCTTCACTCTCTCCTCTCTCTATCTTCTCTCCCTACCTTATCCTCTCCACTTTCTCATACTATAAGTTTCTCTCTCTACTTTTTTTCTCTCTTCACTCTCTTTTCTCTCTACCTTCTCTCTCTACTTTCCTCTCTACCTAGAAAAGTAAAAAAAAGAAAAAAAAAGAAAAAGAAAGAAAAGGATAAAAAAAGGAAAAAAAGAAAAGACTAGAGAGTAGAGAGTTTTGCTCTCTCTTACCTCTCTCTTCTTTCTACCTTATCTCTCTACCTTCTATCTCCATTATCTCACTTGATGAGTTTCTCTCTTATTTTGTTATTTATTCGATGTTGTTAGTTCTTAATTATACCATCATGTATATATTATATTTATTTTGTTATTTATTCAATATTGTTGGTTCTTGGTTACATGTAATGTCACTATTTCACATTGATACTATTAATTTTTCTAATAAGAGGAATGTTAGTATTAATTTTCATGGCTACCATCAAAAACTACTTTCAACTTGGATTTTGGTAGTGGGAAAATTTTCCAATTACGAGGTTAGAAATTGTAAGTTCATTAATTTGAGAATCATAAATGCTTCTACTATTCCTACAACAGCTATGGATTCATCTCGATGTGCAAGACTTAAAAGATGGCAAATATTATCAGAGAAAAGAAATAAAAATCTTAATAATGTTGGAGCACAATCAAAATTTTTTTGATATAGATAATACTTTATCAATGTCAAAACTTTTAAATTATGAGTTTAGAAATTATAAGTTTGATAATTTGGAGATGATAAATGATTCTGCTATTCCAACAGTAGCTATGGATTTATCTCAGAATGCAAGACTTAGAAGATGGCTAATATTATCAGAGAAAAGAAAAAAAGATCTTAATATTGTTAGAACACAATCAGAGCCTATTGAAAGTTAGTATTTTTTTTCCTCCTATTTATTTTCTATAATTATATTCCAATAATTATATTTATTTTTATTTAAAAAATTAAAACTTATATACATTACTTTTTAGAAAGATTTACTCAACCTTGGGATTTCGGAAGGCCTAATTGTATATATGAACAATGTGGTGCTATTATGTGGTATGAAGAAAGAATTATAAAATCTAAAAAAATTTTAAATTTCAAATTCTCTCTATGTTGTTCAGATGGTAGAGTGAAGCTACCACTTTTCAAAAATACACCTCTTGATGCTTGATGAATTGCTTGCTTATGATGGTGGTTAGAGATCAACAAGATTCTGAGAAAATATAAGAATATATAATTTCATTTTTTCTTTACTTCAATGGGATGAAATATTGATATATAGCTCTATTAATTATGGTTCAAGCCCTTATATCTTCCATTTGAATGGCAAAAATCATCATAAGATTGGGTTATTATTGCCTATTGAGGAAAATAAACCTAAATTTATTTAATTATATATTTATGATACTGATAATGAGGTCTCTAATAGAGTCAATTGTTTAGAAATGAATTATGGATCAAAATCTCTGGATCTTGATATTGTGATAGATTTGATACAAAGTTAGACAACTACAATTTTTTGGTCCTAGCTTTTCGAATGGCACGTGATAGATTCCAAGAGTCTGATATCGCTAAGGTCAGACTTTGACTTTTGAGTGATAGAAATATCGATACAAGATAATATAATAGCCCTTCATGTTCTGAGGTTGCTGCTTTAATTGTTGATGATTTTGATATACATTCTTCTGGCCGTGATATTATTATTGAACATCAAACTAATGGTTTATATCATATTAATGAACTACCTCCCAATTTTATGGCAATGCAGTATCTGTAAGTTTTTTCATATGGTGAAGATGGTTTCTATATTGGTATTATAAGAAGAAGTATTATTGAAAAATAATAACAAAAATATCAAAATGTGAGTATAAGAGAATTTTATGCTTATCGATTACAATATCGAATATCTAAAAGTCATACATTATTATGATGAGGCAGGCTATTTTAGTAATATATTGTTGATTGCTATACTTGTATTGAAGAGAATCATCTTTGTTGGATTAGAAAGAACCAACCTCAACTTTGATCAGAATTATATTATTGGGTTGAAAGATGCTATTAATCTAAGAGGTGATACTCAAGCTTCATCAGTTGGAAAACATATTATGTTACCCTCCTCATTTACTGATGGTCCTAGATATTTTATGCAGAATTATCAAAATGCTATGAGCAATTTGTTGATGGGCACAGGTTATCCTGATTTATTTATTATATTTACTTGCAATTCTAAATGATCAAAAATTAGTTATTTTTTGAAAAAGATACCAAGTCAACAATCTTCTGAACATCCTGATATTATTTTATAGGTCTTCAAAATAAAATTAGATGAGCTTCTTCATGATTTAAAACATGAGAAAATATTTGAAAGAGTTATAGCAGATTTGTATTATTTTTATTTTTTTCTATCAATTTTTTATTATTGATTTTTTAATTCTCTTTGTATTTTTTATGTAGTTGTATATTCTATTGAGTTTCAGAAGAGGAGCCTTCCACATGCACATATTCTTCTATTCCTTTATGATAATGATAAATATCCTTCTGCTACAGGATATAGATCGTATCATCAATGCAAAAATTTTTTATTATAAAATTGATCTAATTACTTTTCAAGCTGTCCAATAATTTATGACTCATGGACTTTGTGGGGTTGTCAATCCTTCTTCTCCTTGTATGATCAATAATAAATGCACAAAATACTTTCCAAAAATGTTCAATGAAACAACTATGGTGGATGCTGATGACTTTCCAGTATATCGGAACGAAGTAATAATGATAGAGTAGTTGAAAATAATGAAATATTATTTAATAATCATTATATGGTTCCTCACAATATTGACTTATTGATAAAATATCAGGCTCACATTAATGTTGAGTGGTGTAATCATTCTCGATCGATTAAATATCTATTCAAATATGTCAATAAGGGCTCAGCTCAAAGAACTATAATCTTAGAGAAAATTGATGATGATTCTGATGCGAACAATGAGAACCATGGACCAATTATGGATGAGATTAAATAATTTTTAGATTGCCATTACATTTTGGCTTTAGAAGCATGTTGGAGAATATTTGATTTTAGAATTAATTATCATGGGCCTGGTGTTTAGAGACTTAGTTTTCATCTTCCTGATCAGCAATCCATTATTTTTCATGACTTTGCTAACTTGCTCAATGTAGTAAATCAGTCTCACATTAAAGATACCATATTCACCGAGTGGATGAAAAGGAATCAAAGATATGAGGATGCATGAGCATTAACTTATACTAAATTTCTAATTTATTGGGTATGGCATAGTAATATGAAAGAATGGAAATGAAGATTGTCTAGAAGATGTATTGAAAGAATATATTATGCACATCCCATAAGTGATGAGAGATTTTATCTAAAAATATTATTAAATATTATAAAAGGGCCTACATGTTATGAAGATATTCATACTATAAATGGTGTCACATATCCAAATTTTAAGGATGCATGTCATGCTCTTAGTTTACTAGATTCTGATAAGAAATTGAATGAATGTTTGATAGAAGCTGGTTATTAGGCAATAGATCCACAAATGAGAGATTCTATTTGTTATGAGGCTTTTATTTTGTCAGATATCAGATCCACTACAACTTTGAGAGAATAATTAAAAATTAGTATCTAAAGATATTGTATATAGGCAGAGATAAATTCTCCAATTTGATCGATTGCAATTATCAAAATCATAAATAAAAAATTACTCTTTATGAAATTAAATAGCTATTGATTAAAGGTGGTAAGTCTTTGAAATATTTTTCTCAATTATCTTTGCCAGATGCAAGTCTTCTTGATAAAAAATAAAATTGCTTAATTCAAAAAGAATTAAATTATAATATTAAAAAAGTTATAGAGGAACATAGGAAATTATTTACTTGGTCTTAATAGTGAACAATTGGTTGTCTACGAAACTATTATGGGAGCAAATTTTAGCTAATATTTATAGTTTATTTTTTATTTATGGACATGGTGGTACTGAAAAAACTTATATTTATAAGACTATTCTAGCTACAGTTAGAGCTGAAGAAAAAATTGCATTAGCTATTGTATCTTCTAGTATTGCTGCTTTACTTCTACCTGATGGAAGAACTGTACATTTAAGATTTTATATTCCAATAGTTACCAAAAAGAATACAAGATGTGAGATTAAACCTAGTAGTTATGTTGCAGGGTTAATAATAAAAGCAAGTATTATTATTTGGAATGAAGCTCCAATAGCTCATAGATATTATTTTGAAGCTATGGATAGAAGTTTAAGGGATATTTTATGCCATGTAGATCCTGAAAATACCTATAAAATCTCTAGAGAGAGAAAATAGAGAAATTTTTAGAGAGAGAAAATAGAGAGAAAGTGGAGGGAGAAGGTTAAGAGAAGGAAGAGAGAGAAGAGGAAGAAAAGGCACTTTTTTTTCTATCTTTCTTTTTTTTCTTTTTCTTTCTTTTCTCTATTTTTCTTTTTCTTTTTATTCCTCCTTTCTTCTTCCTATTTCTTTCTTCATGTGCGCCTTAGCCAAAATAGGGGATGGAATGGTACCCTCTTGTTCATTGGATTAGAGGCCATGGTTGGTGCCACTGGGGTTGATGATAGCCGAGGTTGTTGCACAGTAGCCCATCCATTACAATCGGGCGGTCGATGATGACTACCGATGCCAAAAAATTCCAAAGCAAATAAGAAATCAACAAGGGAAAAACATTGATGGGAAATCTCAAAAATATTCGATGAACTCAATGTTTGGTGGTGGTCACTGATATAATGGGAAGCAAGAAAAAAGTGGAAGAAAGAAGGGGTGGGCTTACCTTGGGCTCCGATGATCTCTCCACCTCGGATTCTCGATGGATATGTTTAAGAGTTCTAAGAAGAAACTCTAGCGATCCCTACCAATTTTGGCCTTGAATCTCGATGGAAAGGAGAGGGAAGACACCTCTTCTTTAAATAGAGCCAGAGGGGAGGAGTTCCGCTCCTCCCCATGAAGGATTTCTGACTCTGATTGGGAGTCATTCGAGAAGAAAACTCCTTCATAGAGTCTTCGCTCATTTTTTTTTATTTAAATTGGATTATTATAGTGGTAAGAACAGAAAAGATATTTCTATATTTTGCTTAACTTTTTGGTTATTATATTCAACTAATAAATATTTTTTATGTGTATATTTTGCAAATGTTGTTGGAAATTTAATTACCATGAGACCTTTAGAGAATATTCATGCTAATAACTTAATTATTTAAGAAAAAAATGGAGCTATTGATGCTTGAGTGTGTATTTTATTTTATATACAGTACAAGATTTATTTAAAAATATAGTATTTATCTTTCTAATCCTACTTGATGTTTTTGTAGTGGATTATAGATAAAGGTCATCCTTTAGGGTAATGCTATTGATTATATTAGATGAAACTAAAATTTTGCAAAGTTTCTCTCATCTAATTCTAATTGTAACATCAACAACTTGTTAAAGCATTTTGAGGTATTCAAAACTTATTTTTAATTTTGTCTTTGATATTTAGAATTTTTGTTCTTAATAAGAAATTTATATTATAGGTGAACATTATTTTTCCTCTATGAGTGTAACGAAAATTTATGTCAACTTGGATATACCAGGAAGTGAAAAGTTTTAATCATAGGTATTGTTTATGTATTCATTATATATCTTATTATAAAATTTCGTAGGACAAACTACTAACTAAATTTTATAACTATTTCAATAAAGATTTACCATGTTTAAATGATGTCCAAGAGATTATATCTCAAAGCCAATTATAAACTACTTCTACTAATCCATTATATGTTAAAAGGATGACAATTCAAGAAATAAAATCTATTGAATGGGATTGTCATGGATAGGTGATTAAACTTATATAATACTAAAACTTCATTCATATGTGATAGGGACACGATGCTGTCGTTAAGACACCGTGTTTATCAATTTAAATCCAACTCTTTACTTTTTAAATTAACTAAAAATTATGAAGAAAGTGGTGAGTCGGGTCGAATCCACAGAGAGGCAATGATTTATTTCTAGAATCTTTGATTCTTTTTTTTTTAAGAAAAGAAAGAAAGGATTTTTTTAAAAATTAAAGTCAAAAAATAGATGTATAAATAAAAATAGAATTTAAATTATGCAAAAATAAATTTGATACTAAGATCTACTATTTAGATCTTAGCAACTACTTATAGTAAAATTAAAAAGCAATAAAGAACAAATAATTTAAAGAGCTAGAATTGAAAAGAATAATGAAACTTTCTTTATTAAATTTAAAACTAAGATGCAGAATTTAAATACAAGAAATTAAAGAAAATTTAGAATTTTAATACAAGAAATTAAAGGAAAAAGACTAGATGGAGATCGCAGATCAGCGTAGGCATGAAGATGGCGTAGAAGATCCGGCTCTTCTTCTCAGCACCGCAGCTTTGAAGCAACCTTTAATCCAGAGCTTGACTTCCACCCTATACCTTAGCTTCCTTCCAACCCTCCTCCCTTTCTTAGAGGCTTAGGATCCTTTTTATAGAGCTAGAAGAGGTAGATATTTATTTCTAAAAGCAATATGGGACTAATTGCCTTTGTAATCGTAAAAATCTGAATAAAATTTGAATAAAAATAACTCTGTTATGACTCTGGTAAATCTGGTAAAATCTGGCTATTCGATAGGAATCCAACGGTTCAAAAATCATCAAAATCGGATGCCTATCAGCCCAGATCAGGTCGAATTAAATTCTGGCCGTCCGATCGCACTTGATCGAGGAAATCTGGCCGCAAATCGCGCTTCGGGAGTCCTGATCACCGCCGGGAGCATTCTGGACCGTCGGATCGAAGCTGGAATCAGGCGCTGCCGTTCGATGGTGATCCGAGTGAAATTGGCAACCGAAAAAAAATGCTGACCGTCCGATCTTAACCGCAATCAACCGCAGCCGTCCGATCGCGCAATTACTGTTCCCATGGACCGCGTAGACCGGCCGCACCGCACACCGCAACCAATCAATGCTTCTATCACCGAGTGAAATGACCAGATTGCCCTGTGAGCCGCGATAAATTTCTGTAGACCCTTTAAGGGTCTAGGTCCACCACGTGGCAGGCTCTGATTCGCCGGATTTTGCTGAGCTGGCGGTCCACGCCTGGATCGTAGACCGGCTGATGGCTTCAACGGCTGAGTCGGCTTTGATGGCTTGGCTTGGCTTGGTGGCTCGGCTTGCGGAGCCGGCTGAGCCATTTTCTTTTTTTATTTAATTTTTATTTATTTTATATTTTTAAAAATTCATATCTTTTCCATTTTAGCTCCGTTTTACTTGAAATTTATTTCGTTGTGATCAAAAAAATGAGCTCTTTCTATTTGATAATAAAATTTTATTTTTTAATTTTTTATTATTTTTTATTATTTTTTAATTAATTTTTTTAATTAATAAAAATATGAATTTTTTAAAAATTATATATAAATTGATTAATAATTTTTAATAATTAATATAATTAATTAAAAATTAATATTTTTATTGGTAAATTTATGATGCTTATCACACCCCCAACTTAAGCTTTGCTCGTCCTCGAGTAAAGAAAGAATTTAGTTTTAGATCAATTACCATATTTTGTTGAGATCTTCCTTCACAAAAATAAATCTAGAATTTAAGATCAAAAGTTTAGACAGTATCACTAACTAAGTATTGAGTTTCAGAAGTAAATTTTATGGCAGATTAATCAGAAACTTTCTTAGAGTTCATCTAAAGATTTTCAGCACTTTGTTCGTGAATACTAACTTAGCATTTGGGTGTTGATTCAAAGGGCAAATGAATCTTCTTTTTATCACCTATTTTGGTTAGTTTTTTATACTCTCCAAGTTAAGTGCATGAATTAAGGTAGCTTTCACACTGCTTTTTTTTTTTTTTTTTTTTTTAAATTGTGCTGAGCATCCTGGCCTTCCCTTCACCATTTGATGTGAACTTCTACATTTTTAAGGTGCAAAGTTCTAGTTTAGGGCAATCCACATATACTCTATTTTTTGCACTTTTTTTTTTTTTTTTTTTTAAGCAGGTAGCTCTTTCCTTAAATTCAAGTTTTTTTTTTAATTGAAGTATATATAAACCATCAATTTTTAGTGATAATTGAATCCTCAATTTAGCCTTATAATCAAACACCTGCTGTGCTTCATTAGTGTGCATGTGCAATTAGAAGTGCTGTTAGCCTTTAAATGACCTAAGTAGGCTGCTAATGGTCTGACCAAATAATCTGCTTCTTAACTCGCTACCATTATTAGTTAATACTTTCTAACTTTATTACTTTTTCCTAGTTTATTTTGCTTAAGATTCTCTTTTCTGAAATATGTTTTATCCAAAATTTGATTTTTTAAAATATATTTTTTAATTATTATTTTTTATTATTATTATTATTATTTTTTATTATTTTTATTTTTTATTTAATATTTTATTTTATTTTTTTATTTTTTTATTTTTTTATTTATTTTTATTATTTTTATTTTTATTTTTTTTATTTTTTTTTATTTTTTATTTTTTTTTGAATTTTACCCCCAACTGAATTGACATTGTCCTCAATGGAGAGGGAAAACAAATAAAAGGGTGTAAATTATGTTTATTTATTTAGCATGGGTCTTGAAGCTTATGATCCTTCTCCAGCTTTTTGGTTCTCCAACTTAGCCTAAAAAGAGACTAAAAAGAATAAATTAGATTCAAGAAGTATTGGGTTGCCTCCCAATAAGCGCTAAGTTTATTGTCTTCAGCCAGACAAAATGCAGTTTAATTCATTGTGGTTCTATTAATTGCACTTGATCAATATTTCGATTTAATGATATCCCTTCGATATATGGTTTAAGCCTTTGGCCATTTACCTTAAAAAAATTTTTAGTCCTGGGATCATAGAGTTTAATTGCACCATGTGGGAATACATGATTAACTATATAAGGTCCATCCCATCTGGATTTTAGTTTTCCAGGGAATAATCGAAGCCTTGAGTTAAATAACCAGACTTGTTGATTTGGCTCAAAGGTTTTTCTTGAAATATGTTTATCATGGAAGGCTTTCATTTTTTCCTTATAAATTTTTGAATTTTCATAAGCTTCTTGCCTTAATTCTTCTAATTCACTTAATTGTAACATCCGATTGGAACCAACTTTGTTTAAATTGAAATTTAATTATTTTATTGCCCAATATGCTTTATGTTCAAGTTCTACCGGAAGGTGACATGCTTTTCCATAGATTAATCTATAGGGAGACATTCCAATGGGGGTTTTATAAGCTGTCCTATAGGCCCATAATGCATCATCCAATCGATCTGACCAATCTTTTCGATCAGGCCTAATAGTCTTTTGTAAGATATTCTTGATTTCCCTATTAGAGACTTCTACCTGACCACTTGTTTGCGGATGGTATGGTGTAGCTATCTTATGTGTCACCCCATATTTTCGTAATAAAGTTCGAAATTGATGATTTGTAAAATGGGTACCCCCGTCACTAATGATAGCACGTGGAAATCCGAACCTGGAAAAGATATTCTTCTGAATAAATTTTAGGACTACTTTATGATCATTGGTTCGAGTTGCTATTGCTTCAATCCATTTAGAAACATAATCGACAGCTACCAAAATGTATTCAAATCCATTGGAAGGTGGAAAAGGTCCCATAAAATCAATTCCCCATACATCAAAAATTTCAACCACTAAAATGGGGTTCAAAGGCATCATGTCTTTCTTTGAAATATTCCCTAAGGCTTGACACTTAAAACACTCCTGACTAAAAGTATGGGCATCCTTAAATAATGTTGGCCAATAAAAACCACTTTGTAACACTTTGGCCGTAGTTTTTCATCCAGAAAAGTGTCCTCCACAAGCAAGAGTATGACAAAATTGTAAGATACTCCATTGTTCAGATTCAGGAACACATCTACGAATGATTTGATCAGCACAAATTCTAAAAAGCTCAGGATCTTCCCAAAAATAATATTTGATTTGAGCAAAGAATCGATCCTTTTCATTCTTAGACCAGCCATCAGGAATTTGTCCTATGACTAAGTAATTGACAATATTTGCAAACCAAGGAGTCTTTGTATGTGAAACTGTTAACAATTGTTCATCTGAAAAAGATTCTCTGATTGATACAGGTTCATTATCTTTCACTAGGATCCTAGACAGATGGTCTGCTACAACATTTTTAGATCCCTTCTTATCTCGAATTTCAATGTCAAATTCTTGTAACAGTAAAATCCATCTAATTAATCATGGTTTAGCATCTTTCTTTGAGAGCAGGTATCTCAAGGCTGAATGATCCGAGTAAATTATGATTTTTGATCCTAATAAATATGATCTAAACTTTTCTAGGGCAAACACAATGGCTAGCAACTCTTTTTCAGTGGTGGTATAATTCATTTGTGCTTCATTCAGAGTTCTACTAGCATAATAGATCACTACAGGACATTTGTTTACCCTTTGGCCTAGGACAGCTCCTATGGCAAAATCTGAGGCATCGCACATAATTTCAAAAGGTAGTGACCAATTAGGAGGTTGTATGATTGGAGCTTTGGTCACAGCTTCTTTTAAGATTTCATAAGCTTTAAGACAATTTTCATCAAAGTTAAAAGAAACATCCTTAGCAAGGAGATTACACAAAGGACGAGAAATTTTAGAGAACTCTTTGATGAAGCGACGATAGAATCCTACATGACCAAGAAAAGATCGAATTTGTTTGACAGAAGTGGGAGGAGGAAGTTTAGAAATTAGTTCAACTTTAGCTTTATCTACCTCAATCCCTTTCTTGGATACTATATGTCCTAAAACGATCCCTTCTTGAACCATGAAGTGGCTCTTTTCCCAGCTTAACACTAGATTAGCCTCAATACATCGTTTTAATATTTTCTTCAAATTGTTGAGACAACTCTCAAAAGATTCTCCAAAGACTGAAAAGTCATCCATGAATATTTCTAAGAAATCTCCTATCATGTCTGAAAATATTGACATCATGCACCGTTGAAAAGTTGCAGGTGCATTACATAATCCGAATGGCATTCTACGGAAAGCAAAGGTTCCATAAGGACATGTAAAGGTGGTCTTTTCCTTGATCTCCTGGGTAGATTGCTACCTGATTGTATCCCGAGTATCCATCTAAAAAGCAAAAGTATTGTTGGCCTGCTAGTCTTTCTAGGATTTGATCGATAAAGGGTAAGGGAAAGTGATCTTTTCGGGTGGTTGTATTGAGTTTTCTATAATCTATGCAGACACGCCACCCAGTGGAAAGTCGTGTTGGTACTAAGTTTCCATGTTCAGTGCGGACAACCGTAAGTCCAGATTTTTTTGGAACAACTTGTGTAGGACTCACCCAGTGGCTGTCAGAGATAGGATAAATAATTCCAGCATCTAACCATTTAATTACTTCTTTCTTGACTACTTCTTGCATGTTAGGATTAAGCCTTCTTTGCATCTCTCGAGTTGGTTTGGCATTATCTTCTGTATAAATATGGTGCATGCATATTGACGGACTAATTCCTTTTAAATCGGCAACGGTCCACCCTATGGCCTCTTTATATGTTTTTAGAATATTTACCAATTGGTTTTCCTGTTCAGTAGTTAAGTTGGAAGCAATTATTACTGGTAGGGTTTTCTTTGATCCTAAAAATACATACTTAAGTGATTCAGGTAAAGGTTTTAGTTCAAGTTGTGGTGGGGCCTGAATTGAAGGACGTAGTGGTTCAATTTTTCGCTCAGGTAAGGGCTCAATTTTCACTGACCAAGGTAATGAATGTGATGGTTGAGGTAAATTAAGCAGGGTATTTACTTCCTGGGTTTGAGTATCTTCAGTGGGTTCATCATCTTGTAGTAAATCTAAGGAGGAATTAGATTCAACTATTTCATCTATCTGATTGATTACAAAGCAGTCTTCCTCCTCTTGGGTGTACTTTGGGGTATTAAAAACATTAATTCTTACTTTTTGATTCCCAAAAGAAATATCCATAGCTCCCATTTTACAGTTGATATTGGCATTGGCGGTTGCTAAGAATGGACGTCCTAAAATTATGGGATTTTGGTTCAGCTCTTGGGATGGTTCCATGTCAAGTATGAGAAAGTCTACAGGAAAATAACATTTATCTACTCTAACTAGAACATCCTCAATTAAACCACGCGGTGTTTTTATAGATCTATCAGCTAATTGCAAAATGACTGACGTGGGTTTTAATTCTCCAATCCCAAATTTTTCATAAACCGAGGTTGGAAGGAGGTTTACACTAGCTCCTAAGTCTAGTAATGCTCGGTCAAAGGTTATACCTCCAATAACACATGAAATTAAGGGTGCACCAGGATCTTTCATCTTTTGAGGTATTGGATTTAACAGGACCGCACTTACATCCTCGGATAGCATAACTCTTTTGGTGGTTCGTGGCTCACGCTTTTGGGTACAGAGTTCTTTAAGAAATTTAGCATAGGCTGGAACATGCTGAATTGCATCGAGGAGGGGTGAACTTGTTTAAATAGTTCCATTAGCTCCTTGTTGCGTGTTTCTTGCTTTTTGCGAGAAGAGCCTGCTTCTAAGGCCGAAGGGAACGGGGCTTTGGGTTTATATGTCTCAGCTAATTCATCTGTTCTCTTCTTTTCTTTATCCATCTTATCAGTGTCAGTACCAGTCTTAAGCTCAAGTTCTTCTATATGATTATCCTCTTCTTCAAATTTCTCATCTTGGCTAACATCAGTATTGGCCTCTATCACCTGGTCTTGATATGGGTCCTTAAGAATCCTACCACTTCTAAGTTCAGATATTGCTTTGGCATTTTCTAATTGGGGGTTCTTAGGTGGAATGTTAGATGGATGAGTAAATCCAGGTGGTTGATAGACATTGGATGGATTATTTTTAGGATTTGCAATTGGTTGGCTTGGTAATTGACCCGGTTCTCTCCTCATGCTAGACTCAGCTATTTGTCCTATTTGAGCTTCTAGTCTGGCGATTGATTGTTGTTGGCTTAGAATTAATTGTTGAAGTTGATTGAATTTATCGTCGGCTAGATTGGTCTGTTGAGGAGGTGGGTATGAGGGTTGATTATAATGTAGTGGTTGAGAAGACTGACTAGGCTGACCCTTATTATAGGCATAGTTCTGGTACTTGGGGCCTATTTTGATAATTTTGAACTGGTGGGATTTGGGTCTGAGCCTGAGTTTGTTGTGGTTTCCAAGAGAAATTAGGATGGTTTCTCCAACCAGGATTATATGAATTTGAATATGGGTCATTAAGTGGTTTTGAGTAACCTTGAGCAGCTTGGACTTGTTCTTGGATAAGAGGTGGTAATTGTGCAACCGTGGGACATTCACTTACATGATGTGTTGGGCTAGCACAAATAGAGCAAATCACTTGATAATTAGAAGCTGGTGTGTATTGTGCAGGGGATTGTTGACCTAAGTTTAGGAATTGATCTAATTTCTGTGCAATAAGGTCGACTTTATCTAATTTTTGTGCTATTATGTTCAAATCTGCCTTAGAATTGAGTTCTGGAAGTTTTGATCTCATAAATTCCTGCCCGTTTTTGTTGAGAAATTGATCTTTCATAAGAAGATAATGAAGCATGGTTAATAGAGTTTTCACTTAAAGTTTCAAACAAGGTATAAGCTTCATCCTCACTTTTGCTCATGAATGCACCTCCACAGGATGCATCAACCATCTGCTTATATTGATCTCCTAAACCTTCATAGAAAGCTTGTACAATTTGCCACTTAGATAGACCATGGTGTGGGCATTTTCTAAGGAAGTTCCTTAAGTCTTTCCCATGATTCATGAATTTGTTCCCCTGGAAGCTGAGCAAATCCCGTGATGGCTCGCCTCATGGTATTGGTTCGTCCTATGGGATAAAATTTCTTAAGAAATTCATGTTGCATCTCTGCCCATGTTTGAATTGTTCTTCCTAATGTGCCAAGCCAGTACTTGGCTTTATCTTTTAATGAGAAAGGGAACAAGGTCAGTCTAAGGGCATCATCAGAAAAATTCTGAATTTTTACCGTAGAGCAGATTTCTAAGAACTCATCCAGATGTTTGTAAGGGTCTTCATTGGCATTCCCATAAAAAGATGGGAGCATCTGGATTGTGGTCGACTTAATCTCATAGTGGCTAGCAGGGATATCAGGTATGTGGATGCAAGTCGATGGGTTGTAGGTGGAAGGAATAAAGTATTCCTTCATCTGCCTAGGTGGTTCTTCACGATTTCCAGCCATTTGATTATCTGGTCTTAAATGAATTAGTCTTTCAATTTCAGGATCTGGTTTAACTAGGTCAGGTAAAAGTGATCTTCTACCGTGCATGTACTAGTGCAATTTGATATATGGTTCAAAAAAAAATTTTTTTTTTTTTTAATTATTTTATTTATTTATTTATTTATTTATTTTTTAAGAAAAGAAGAGAGAAAGAAAGAAGAGGAAAAATCCTAAAGAGTCTTAAATCTGGAGAAGATAGGGAGGAGTTAATTTGTGGTTTATGTTAGATATTATTTGGCAAACAAGTTAGGCAATCAATCCTGACTAAGAGTTATCCTAGATCTAGACAGCTCCTAACTGCCAAGATCACCTTCAAGCCCTCCAAATAGAGGATTAGCCAATCAACTGGCCAGGTAAGTGTAAAGTCGGTGGGAGTCCCTCCGTTGCTTGCCTTAGACACCAATTGTGCTTGGCCAGGTAAGCGAACAGAACCAATTAAGTAACCACCTTCTTTCGGGCCCAATCGTCCCTGAACCACTTTCCTAGACACCAGTCAAATTGATTAACCCTAACTTGGTTCAACTCTTAGGATTTCTTGTCCTATTGAGCTCGAATATCCTTAAAGGTTAATGTCTAATTGATTTTAAGAGTTAAGGTTTGGGTTAATGCAGGATGCTGGTTGGTTGTTTGTGGGCTAAGGAAGGGTGATCAAATCCCCACCTTATCTTGTTTAATGGGTTGTGCCCTTAATTTGGTTTAATATGAAATATGCAAAAGAAAAAAAAAATTCCAATCAAAGAGTTCTATGCAATTTAAACTAACTAATTAAATTATAAAAAGGCTTACCTTGACTCCAGCAATCACCAAAAATAAGAATAAAAACTAATATGATGGATGCTCTAAATAATTAGGGTTTCTAATCTTGTGATGAGATTTTTAATTAGGTTTACGTAGGTAATATTTTTAATTAATTTAAAATAAAGCAAATATTAAAAATAAAGAAAGAGATTTAGGGTTTAGGAATGATCTCACCGAATAGGATTGAGAGTTTTGTTCGTGCCCTAATCTTCCTTGTTCCTCTTTTTTTTTTTTTTCTTTTCTACAAAATAAATAAAAAATAATGAGTAGATAGTAAAAGAAAATCTAAAGAAATAAAGAAATTTTAATTTTTATGCCTCTCCGGCAACGGCGCCAAAAACTTGATAGGGACACGATGCTGTCGTTAAGACACCGTGTTTATCAATTTAAATCCGACTCTTTACTTTTTAAATTAACTAAAAATTATGAAGAAAGTGGTGAGTCGGGTCGAATCCACAGAGAGGCAATGATTTATTTCTAGAATCTTTGATTCTTTTTTTTTTAAGAAAAGAAAGAAAGGATTTTTTTAAAAATTAAAGTCAAAAAATAGATCTATAAATAAAAATAGAATTTAAATTATGCAAAAATAAATTTGATACTAAGATCTACTATTTAGATCTTAGCAACTACTTATAGTAAAATTAAAAAGCAATAAAGAACAAATAATTTAAAGAGCTAGAATTGAAAAGAATAATGAAACTTTCTTTATTAAATTTAAAACTAAGATGCAAAATTTAAATACAAGAAATTAAAGAAAATTTAGAATTTTAATACAAGAAATTAAAGGAAAAAGACTAGATGGAGATCGCAGATCAGCGTAGGCATGAAGATGGCATAGAAGATCGGCTCTTCTTCTCAGCACCACAGCTTTGAAGCAACCTTTAATCTAGAGCTTGACTTCCACCCTATACCTTAGCTTCCCTTCCATCCCTCCCCTCTTTCTTAGAGGCTTAGGATCCTTTTTATAGAGCTAGAATAGGTAGATATTTATTTCTAAAGGCAATATGGGACTAATTGCCTTTGTAATGATAAAAATCTGAATAAAATTTGAATAAAAATAACTCTGTTATGACTTTGGTAAATCTGGTAAAATCTGGCTATTCGATAGGAATCGAACGGTTCAAAAATCATCAAAATTGGATGCCTATCAGTCCAGATCAGGTCGGATTAAATTCTGGTCGTTCGATCGCACTTGATCGAGAAAATCTGACCGCAAATCGCGCTTCGGGAGTCCTGATCACCACCGGGAGCATTCTGGACCATCGGATCGAAGCTAGAATCAGGCGCTGCCATCCGATGGTGATCCGAGTGAAATTGGCAATCGAAAAAAATGCTGACCGTCCGATCTTAACCATAATCAACCGCAGCCGTCCGATCGCACAATCACTGTTCCCATGGACCGCATAGACCAGTCGCACCGCACACCGCAACCAATCAATGCTTCTATCACCGAGTGAAATGACCAGATTGCCCTGTGAGCCGCGATAAATTTCTGTAGACCCTTTAAGGGTCTAGGCCCGCCACGTGGCGATTTCTGATTCGTCGGTTTCTGCTGAGCTGGCGGTCCATGTCTGGATCGTAGACCGGCTGATGGCTTCAATGGCTGAGTCAGCTTTGATGGCTTGGCTTGGCTTGGTGGTTCAGCTTACGGAGTCGGTTGAGCCATTTTCTTTTTTTTATTTAATTTTTATTTATTTTATATCTTTAAAAATTTATATCTTTTCCATTTTAGCTCCGTTTTACTTGAAATTTGTTTCGTTGTGATCAAAAAAATGAGCTCTTTCGATTGATAATAAAATTTTATTTTTTTAATTTTTATTATTTTTTAATTAATTTTTTTAATTAATGAAAATATGAATTTCTTAAAAATTATATATAAATTGATTATTAATTTTTAATATTAATTGATAAATTAATACTTTTATTGGTAAATTTATTGTACTTATCAATATGTCATGTAAATTTTCTAAATTTGGTATTTATATTTAAATATATTACTATAATTAATATTAAACTATTTGATTGGTAGGAAACTATCTTTAATTGCCAGGCTTTAATAAGCAACATTGAAACAAAATTTGGATGGTGCTATATGGCTTGCCAAATTTGTTAAAAAAAAGTAAGATGCACTAATGTTGGATTCAGGTGTGATCGATGCAATATAGAGCCTAAATACCCAATGCTAAGGTTAGCTTCACATTTAATACTTAGAATTTATATGTTATATATTTTAATATCACATCTTTTATGCATATCCATTATAATTTTTTATTCGTTAGTTATAATAAATTTTGATTTAGTTCTATTCTTTCCTTTACTTTAGATACTAATTACAATTTCATGTTGTAGATGATACTGGATTTGCATCATTCATTCTTTTTGTTAAATTTCCTCAATGGTTAATAGGCAAATTAGCTAAAGAATTATGCATAGATAAGGTATATACAACATATATTTTATATTTTATTTATCCAATTGATTAGTTAATAATATAAGGTTATGTATTTCTCTTTATGCAAAAAGATGATGATTCTATTATTCCATTAGAAATCAAAAAAGCTATAAGACCAAGTTATACCTTCCAAATTAATGTTGATGAATACAATCTCAAAGAGGAAAGACAAAGTTATAATGTTCTTAAAATAATTTTGAATGATGCATACAATGAATTAGCGGACAAGAAAAATCATGAAAAATCCATTGTGAGTGATGTTTTTCTATTCTTTTACATACTGCTTATTATATTTTTCTACTTTATTCTAATAATTAATAATTAAATTTTTTTTTACAGATTGAAGCAAATCAGGATGATAGTCCTGTTGTTGATAAAACTATGAAGAAAAGAGATGTACATGGAAAGCAAACAAGTAACCATGCTCTTCTTATTGATGAATATTCTAAAACAACTGATGCCAACAATATTATTTCAAGAAATAATTTTTGCATCAGCAAAAGATAAAATAATTATGTTATTTTTCTTTATATCTCCATTTAGAACACTTGATATCATCTATGATATTTTTTATATTATTTTGACTTTTTAATCTAAAAATTTTGTAACTTTAGATGAGCAAAATATATATTTTTTTTAAAAAAATCATATTCTGTGTATCGCATGGGTTATAATGTAGTATATATATAAAATAATATCTTGTGGAAGAGTATTATGGTGTTGCCAACTCAACAAGTTAAAATTCTTTCAATACGCTATGTGTGGAGCTCCGACTTTTTTAAACTTTTTTTATTTTCTGCATCAATCACCATGCTGGCTATTCTCCTATATTGCTAACGTTCCCTTCATTCAACAAGCATTCCCTCTACCAGTTCACTTACTCCCAACTCCACCATGCCACTACCTCCTTGTCCCCCTCCCATAAGCTTGGCCAGGGTAAGTTCGGATCTATATTCCACAATGGCCTTCCCTCTGGCCAGGAGATCATCGTCAAGCTTATGGAGTATGAGTTGATGCACAATGGGAGCCTCCGGAATGTGTTGCTCGACTGGTGATGCTCGGAGTTGATGGACTAGGGCCGTCGGTTCTCGGTGGTGCTCGACATCGCCCACAGCCTTCAGTTCCTCCACACTGTGTGTGAACCCCTAGTCATCCACAGTGACATCAAGCCCAGCAACATCCTCCTCGATGCCTACCTCTCCGCCAAGATCACAGACTTCGGCCTCGCTCGCCTCAAGACCCCTATCGCTGACCTCCAGGCCACCGTCGTTTCCTCTGCCTCCAATTTAGGCAATAATGAGGTGGCCATTGAGATCGTGTCGAATAAGGCCATGACCGATGAATCCAAATCCTTTTCGAATGTCAAGGAGTCAATGGTGGGAGGAGGAGAGGATGAGGCTTCAATCATGGGAGAGACGATCGAGAGCACCACGATGGCTGCCAGGTTTGAGGAGTCAATTGGATGCAGAGGGTTAGCGATTAATGGTGGTGGCTTGTGTGCACGAATCCTGAAGCATAAAAAAGAAAAAGAAAAAAAGAAAGAAAAAGGGGAGAAATAGGGCACGGACAGAGGACTTCTTCTCCCTTTGAGAGTCCACTTCCGATCCATAGGTAGAATTTTATTTCATCTAAAACTCAAATTAATCTCTATAAATTGAAATCCCTCTTTGTTCCATAACCTTTCACTCTTGGGATTCATCGATTTTCTTCCTAACTTTTTTTTAAATCTGTTTGCTTCCTATTCTCATATTTGAAGACAAGTGTCGATCAAATCGTGGCCCCCAACATCACTGAAAGCTAGGTAATTCCTTAAGAAACATTATATCTAATTTTTTTATAGTAATTTCTATGATATATGCACTGATTTTTTAGGGATAACTTGGATTTCTATGAGCTCTATTTTGGCCATTCCTTTTCATGATTTTTTTGGCACCGCTCGGCACCATCCATCACCGACGAGCTCTGATCAAGGGGCCGCAGCTACGCCACATTGGGAGGAAGTCTCGCCACCTGTTCTGATGGGTTCTCCATGGCATTGGTGGAAGAGGAGATGTGGATCCATAGATACCCTATTTTGTCCTAAATGAAAGAAGAAAAATGAAGAAGAAAAGAAAAAGGAAAAATTTAAAAAAAAAATAAAAAAAGAGAGTGAATTTCTCTACCTTCGCTCTCTCCCATCTCTGATCTTGAATCTTTCTCTCTCTAAAAAAATTATTTTCTCTCTCTATTTTCTCTCTCCTATTTTCAGTCTCTATTAAGATTATTGGATTTTAGTAAAAGAAAAAAAAGAGAGAAAGAAAGAAAAGAATGAAAAAGATTTTCTCTCTTCTCTCTCTTTTTTCTCTCTCTATAATATTGATCTACCTATCTTCTTTCTTTTCTTTTTTTCGAGCTCTAGGAAGCTTTTGATGACTGCCCCCTGCTCTGTAGAGCAGCAGTGGAAGTGGGTCTAGAACTATTGTTGGAATAGCACCTACCTTCGGAACCAAAACCAGTGTGACGAAAAGTGGGACAACCACCTTTGCGATTATAAGAAGGTGCACAACTACGAGGCCCGCACCATGGCTTCCGCAATCGGTAGTGCCATCGGAGATCGGCCCTCCTACTGGGCCATAGAGTGGCATGAGAAGAATTCAAAATGCAAGAGCGCACAAAGGGATCCGAGCAAAGGAGGGATGGCTGGGATGGGAGATGTTGGTAGCGGCAGAAAGGGGGCCAGGCAGGAGGCAAGGGAGGAGAAAAGAGGGGCAATGGTGGTGCTGGGGATGGCGATATCGGGTAGGGGCATCGGAGGGTGCTGATCGGGATCAACATTTGTCAAGAGAGAAGGAGAGTGGTGGTGAGGTGGCATTGATGGACGAGAAGGAGGTACGAGAAGAAAAGAAGGGACCGAGGTGCGATCAGGATCGATATTTGCTGAGGGAGATGGGGAGCCAAGGTGGGGCGGCACCAATAAGTGTGGAGAAGGTATGAGAACAGAAAGAAGGAAGAAAAAGAAAAAAATAATAAAATATTATTTTATAAAATAATAAAATATAATATATATTAAATAAAATAAAATATAAAAAAGTTAAAGAATATTTATTACAAAAAATTTAATAATTATAGACTATAATTATTCATCCCGTGCAACATGCAAGTCTTTGACTAGTTTTATATGTAATAATATTTTATACCATGAATCTACCATTTGTTGGGTTTAGTGAAAAATTAATCCTTCCTAATCGAAACATGTCATGTAGCTACGCTAACTTTCAACGTTATTGTGGCAAAGAATTCATGAAAATATTTTAGTTTAGCTTTTGAGAGCTTGGTATCCCAAGAGCATGGGCATTGGATGTAGATGTGTCAACGGGTTGGGTCCAGACCTGAGACCCACAAGTATTTATCCAACGATCTGGGTCTAGTATTAGTATTAGACCCGTTTACCCATACTCAAACCCAGATCAGATAAATCATAATATATATGGGTAGGGTCTGGATATTTAATATCCAGACCCAAATAATATATATATATATTAAACATAATAAAAAATCAAGATATCTCTCATTCTAACTCTATCCCTCTATTGGCCTCCCATCTTCGGTCCCCCCTCCTCTCCCCATCTCTCTCTCGATCTCCCTCATCGATGAGGCTAGACCCCCTCCTTCTCTCTCTCAGTCTCTCCCTATCTCGATCTTCTTCGCCGGCGAGGCTAGACCCTCTCCCTCCCTCTCTCAATCCCTCATCAGTGAGGCTAGACCCGCTCGCTCCCTCTCTCCCTCTTTCGATCTCCCTCATCGGTGAGGCTGGACCACCTCCCTCCCTCTCTTAGCCTCCCTCCCTCGCTAGTGGACCATCGCCCGTGCCCCCTCCAATCTCCCAGCAGATTGTAGTTGTACCCCAATTTCTTTCGCACCCCCTCGGATCTCTCGGTGGACCATCACTGATGCTCCCTTGGATCTCCTGGTGGATCACAACTAGATCCCGATCTTGCCCACACCCCCTCGGATCTCCTACTGGATCATCACCTGCAACCCCTCGGATCTCCCAGCGAACCATGGCCAGACCCCAATCTCGCCCATGCACCCCCTCGGAATCTCCCGACGGACCATGGTCCAGATCCCGATCTCGCCCGTGCCACCTCCCCTCTCTCCCTCTCTCAGTCTCCCTCTCTCGATCTCTTCCTTTCTAATAGCCTCTCCCTCCCCACCTCTCCCTCTCCGCTGCGAGATTCGCTCGCCGATGGGCCACGGTCGGAACCCCGATCTCGGGTCCCAGAATCGGGTCTGGATATCCGGGATCCATTCAGGTCTAAGTCTACTTCAAGGCCAGACCTGTCGGGTTTTCAATAAGCAAATTTATTTAACAATGCAGCTATTGGATGGAGCCAGTTGTATTTTAAGTCTAGCCATAAACTTTCTATAATTACAGTAGGTCTAGTAGTGGTAAAAGATTGAGCATTTATTTGTATGGATCCTCACATATTAGTTTTATTCAATATTCTCTAAATTTAAAAAAAATATAAAATTTAATAAACTATTCATGAATAATGATTATAAAATTAATGACAAGAGCATATATTTATATATTCATATAAGCTTTTTCTACAAATATATGGCCTTATAAATCTAAACTATTTGTAAATGGTTTGTGATCAACATGGCAATGGTTTGTTTGGATATGGCTATAGACCTAGCCAACACTCTTCACCTATTCCTTAATCACACATCCTTGCAACTCCGCAAGACACAAGAAAGAAACCCGATTAATGGAACTAATATATATATATATATATATATATATATATATATATATATATATATATATATATATGCTTGTATATTATGTGAGCACGTGCATGGTGAGGAGTTGTGGCTTCTCCTGAGATAATTTTTGCTTTAATTTATGATGCAGCATGAGTACTTTTATTAAGTAGCTATCAAGCAACATTGGAGTCTATGCAAAAAAAATCAAGAATCACTAGGACAAGGCTATAGTAACATGCATAATTATAATAATTTTACATGCATAATAATAGTTTTTCTTCTTTCATGTCTTTTTTTCCTGCTTTTACCAACTTATTGTTTTTGAATTTTTTGATAGGTTTGATATTTTGTGTCACAAATCCAAATGATTAGCTTGCATCATCAAATAGATATTGATAGCTGCACAATTATTTTTTTAAATAAAATACGTGATAGCTGCTAGTTGCCAACATACAACCACAAAATACCTTGTTAAAGATAAAACCATATAATATGCTAGCATTTCTTAAATCAATATAAATATTTTCTAATTATATGTTCTAACTAGAATGGATATCGATGAAGCCAAATCTCATCACACCTTTTGGCAATTGATAAATTGCCTTAGTAAAAGAATAATAAAAGATAAAAATAATTATGATATGTCAATTATTTTAAAATCTATAAAGATTTTTCATTTATGTCCACCTGACATTTTGTAATACATTAATTATATATAAAACTCACCATCAAGTAGGAAATGATGGGTGAAATACGGGTGTGGTATGGATTTTTTCAACCCAAAATATTGATCAATATTTAATATATACAGCAACAAAGTTCATAAAGTGGTGCCACACATTGTCCTTTTTCGTATCCCAAGCTATGGCATGATCCATTGCAACTTTTGGTCTCCACATCACATAATGCAATACAATAATATCTTGCTTGCGCTGTAACAACAAAATAATTTTTGAATTAGCATGTATATTTATACTTGCATGAACAAATATTTAGAAAATCTGAAGAAAAATTGAGGCATGCTACATGAATATTAAACAAAAGAGAATGATGCATTTTAAGGCCTTCATGTCTATATATTCTTCCAATTTTCTATACTGAAATAGAAGAAGAAACATACCATAAGCAAAGAACATAGCAAGAACTATGATGGCAATGAAAATTTTATTGGCATTGGAAGAGGAAGAGGAAGCCATATCAAATTTCTTGATCTAGTCTAAGAATATGCCTTAGGGCTTTGAATTTATATTTGACCAAAATATTTATTTTGTTGAGTAATAATAATTATCTAAAGGGGGTTTTGTTTCCTTTAATTGCCATTAGGCACTATTTATTGGGTTATTTTACCAAGAGTTTCTTATACCTTTAATAGGATGGTAACATTTTGTTTTGTTCGGTTTCTTCATGGCATCTTAATTAATACCACTTGATTAAGTGACTTGGGAGCGATTATTCTCTAACAAATTTGAGAATAATAGGGTCCATTAAATATTTTGATAGGGATCCTTCAAAAGTTGAATAATGGGAATAGGGTGATGGGAAAGGAAACTAGGATAATTTTAATACCTTCGATGTAATAAGAAGATATGATTTAATCTTTTTCCGTTATCTTGGGCTCTTAAAATCCATTGATCACTAGTCGTGATGAAAATTATTTAAAAAAAATTTAATGATTTTAAAGATTATTGCAATTTCTGTGGAATACTATTCTTAAAGAAACATACACTTGATGGCATTTATAACTTAATAATCTTTATGGCGATGTCTTGCTTTTCACTAGTTTTATATTTTAAAAGTTGTAATTTACGTTGGTAGGATAGATATCATGGCTAAAGTAGCGAGGCATGAGCCTGCCCTCTTTTTGGTGAACCAAGTCTTAAGTCAAAGTTCTCTCATCATGTCTCGTCAAATTAAGCCTTTCTTTATAAGATCACATGTAAATCAAGAAACATCCTTCAAAATAATCAGCTAACTAACATCTTTTTAAAAAACATAAGAAATTTTGATATAGAAATTTAGAAATTTAGATTTGAAGATAAGTATGAATTGATTTGGAATTTGAATCAGAGTGCTACATCGAAAGCATTGATGGTCTAAATTTTTTTCAAGATATATAGTTCATGATTCATCGAACAATATTATTTGATTTAAGGTATACTATAATGAAAGACTTGATCATTACATTATAGGATTATTATGATCTGAGAAAGATGTTTAACAACCTAAATTTTTTATTGATTCAACTTTTAGGCAATGAAAAATTTTGATGATGGATGGTTGATTTTTTTTTTATATAAAATATGATATCAGAATGTGGACATGACACCAAGTCCAAACAACTTGATTTGGTCTGATCTGGACACAAAAAAAGAAACAACCCAGAAAGGATTTACCATGAATTTTAGAGCACTAGAAAAAAAAAGAGGGCCAACACATGCTGGGCATGTGCTAGGTGGAAGAGTTGAACTCCCATTGGAGTTCTCTTCCTTCACCAATCAACTCTTGATCAGGGAGGAGTTTAACTCCTCCCCTCTAGCCTATTTTAAGGGAAGAGGGCTTCCCTCTTCTTCCCATAAAATATCCGAGGCCCAAGCTGGTGGTTCATCAGAGTTCTCTCCTTTTTTTCTCTCTGAAGGTTTTTCATCGTGTTTGTCGAAAGCACGAGCCAACCGTTATTGGAACCTAACTAGGATCCTCTAACTTTTAAGATTATTTGGCTTGCCTACCTCCTTAGGCTATGAACCTTGATTTTTGGTGGACAATCACTGGATTTTTTTTAGAAATCCAAACTTTTATTTCACCCTGGCTTCTACCCATTCGTTTGTTGATTTACCTAGAACCAATAGTCATCATAGACTGTCAGTCTGGATCTTTTAGCTGCATCATCATAGCCCCAATCACTACGAATGAAAGCCATTTTGATGGTGCTCCCCTAATCCTTGAAATAAATGAAGTAATCCCCTATTTCACTGTAGGGCCAAAGAAAGAGAGAGAAAGAGAGGAAAAGAAGTAAAAGATAGAAAGAAAGAAAAAAGAATAAAGAAAAATAAAAGAAGAAAAAAGGATAGAGAGAGTTTCTCCCTCTTCCCTCTTCTTCTTATCTTCCACTCTCCACTTTCCCTTTCTAGTTTATCTCTAGAAAATCATATTTTCTCTCTCTATGAGTTTCTACCACTAAAAGTGTCTTCCTCAAGATTATGTTTCTCTTTTAGGCTTTTCTAAATCATAGAAAGAACCTTCAACAATCTTAATAGACCTTGATGAAAGGATCCTAACTTTTGACTATCAAATAGCCAGCCCTCACCTTGATCAAGCCTATCATCATTAGATTTTACCATCAATTACATCCTACCATCCTAGCATGATCCTTGATTTATAGTTAATCAATTGGATGTCCTAAATTGAACCATTTCGTCATCAGCTATAAGGATTTTAAAATTTAGGCTTTTATTTTGAAAATAATTATGTTTAAAATTTTATAAAAGTAGGATTTTATTTATTCAATTTTGTAAAAGAATTTTGTGAAGCTCGTTGTTCATACAAGATTAAGATGACTCCATATCGGATAAAAAAGTCTGCTTGATGTACTGCTAAAAATATATTAAACCAATAGAATTGCGATCCTCCTCAGTAGGTTGGTGGTATCTCTTAGCAGAAAAGAGTCATTGATCCTATTAGAAATATATAGATAGAGCAGCAAGAACTAATTGTGGCCCGAAAAAGAAAGATATTAGTCAGCATGGTGCAATCATAATAGTAGTTGCCGCAATAATTACTACAACAATGGCAAGTGTAACTACAAACATCACCATCGTAGGAATGTGGAGAGCAGCAGGATTAGTGAAGTAATGTTGTAGAATTTAAATGGTTGTCTCCATTAGCTTTCATGGGGACTATTGAATCTGTGGAAGCTGATAATTGAATTATGGAGATGGAGATCATGATTACTATTTTGGAGTGTCGTGATGATGAAAAGATTTGTTAGGAAACTTATTTATTATAAGGTAAAGTGTTCAACTAACGGTACTGACTAGACATAAATATAAATATGATGGGGAGCAACTCTTCTATGGGAGATTTTGAAGGGCATTTTCTAATCAGTATTTTTCTTGGAGTGTAATGACATAACAAGAAAAGAAATTTATTTATCTAAAATAATGAAATATGATAGTTGTAGAATATGAAACTAAATTTACCAAGCTTGCAAACTTTATTCTAAGGTTGGTCGAGGATGAGCATGATCAAGTGTATAAATTTGAGATGAAACTGAGGATAGAAACTAGAAAGTAAGTGGAGCTATGTGAATTAACTACTTGTATAGATGTGGTGAAGAAAGCATTAAAAATTGAAATGAAAGCCAATGAAGAACATGCTAAAAGAGAAGAAAATCCAAAGAAATGAAGTAGGCCGAATGAATCTCAAGCACAGAATAGTAAATACACTAGGGATTCAAACAAAGATCAATGAGTGACAGCTCTATGCCAGCAGATAGCATCAAATGTTCTAGGTGGGGTAAAGCTTATGCTGATTATGAATGCAGTTCTATCATTGGTACTCACTTTAACTGTGGTAAGATAGATCATAAAATAGATGAGTGCCCCCAGAGATCTGAGAGTCAGCCTGCCCTAAAAGCTGAACAAAATAAGGATAAGAATCTAAAAATCCAGATCCAAGGACGTGTCTATGCTTTTATGCAACAAGATGTGCAGACTTTCGATTCTATGGTAATGGGCTCTGAGATAGGTTCTTGGAATTAATTAGACTGATGAATTGATTTTGCTCATAAGATAAGTAATGATTGACCTTCTCTGGATTTTTCATTTATATAATCATGAAGATTGAACAAATTATTAATGAATTTATACATGATTTATGAATCTATGAAAATATATTTTGAATGAAAATTGACATAAAATTTTAGATTAGTATTTCTCCTATTATTACTATAATTATTTATTGATCAAAAATCATATATGCATATTAATTTTGATTTGATTATGAAATATTTATTATTCTAGAAAAAAGTTTTGATACAAATCAGATTTAGACTCTCAGTCTGACTATATTATGAATTCTGCCAATTAGGGGTTATGCATTAGTGCTTGGACTATTACTGAGCCCATGATTCTATTTCTAGCCCAACCATAGCATATAAGTATGGTATTTTAGCCTGACCATAGGATATATTTTGGCCTCACCAAAAGATATAAGTATGGTATTCTGGCCCTATCGTGGGGTATATGTTTGGTATTACAACCTCACCATAAGGTATAAGGAGTCAGACACCTCCCAGACATCTCCTTCAGCCGGACTTCTTCAGGAGCCGGACTCCTCTCAGACATCCCCTTCGGTTGGACTTCTTCAAGAGCCGGACTTCTCCTAGACACCTCCTTCGATCGAACTTCTCAGCGGTCGTGCCTCGGTCGAACTCCTCAATGCTCGAACTCCTCAGCATCCAAACTCCTTTCGGGCTCCTTCAGCTACTGTTCCTCCCGAGCAATCCTCTCCAGCCATATTTCCTTTGGGAGTCCAAACTCCTTCAAAATGGGTACACATCAAAGCTCTTCAACCATCCATTCGACCCTAAGTGGCTCAATATCGGACAGCTGCGACCATCACCATCAGTCCACTGCAAGCGACAATAACCCACTACTGGGCAGCGATGGCTGTCACCATCAATCTGTTGCAGACGGCATTGCAGATAGTGCCTTCCTTTGAGACTAATTCCATCGAACCTCGAGCGGCCCGCTACCTAACAGCTACAGCCATTATCATCAACCCACTACGAGCTCCGCCTATAAAAAGGATCCTCCAGATATGCTTCGTCTAGGCTCTCCTCTCCCCTCAAAAGCTCAAAGCTCACTTCTCATTGCCGAGCACTCTATTTTTATTGGCTAGAAGAGCTGACTTGATCGTCGGAGGGTCCTATCGGAGACACCACCACCAACTTCGGATGGAACTTTATTTTGTAGGTCACCGACGGCGACCTCATCCTCCTCCACTCCAGCTCAATCCAACAACAACCAGATTCTACACCAATAGTATCTAAAGATATCATATATAGGCAGAGATAAATTCTCCAATTTGATCGATTGTAATTATCAAAGTCATAAATAAAAATTACTCTTTATGAAATTAAATAGCTATTGATTAAAGGTGCTAAGTCTTTGAAATATTTTTCTCAATTATCTTTGCTAGATGCAAGTCTTCTTGATAAAAAATAAAATTGTTTAATTCAAAAAGAATTAAATTATAATATTAAAAAAGTTATAGAGGAACATAAGAAATTGTTTACTGGTCTTAATAGTGAACAATTGGTTGTCTACAAAACTATTATGGGAGCAATGTTAGCTAATATTTATAGTTTATTTTTTATTTATGGACATGGTGGTACTAAAAAAACTTATATTTATAAGACTATTCTAGCTACAGTTAGAGCTGAAGAAAAAATTGCATTAGCTATTGTATCTTCTAGTATTGCTGCTTTACTTCTACTTGATGGAAGAACCGTACATTTAAGATTTTATATTAGTTACAAAAAGAATACAAGTGAGATTAATGAGTTATGTTGTAAATAATAAAAAAGTATTATTATTTGGAATGACCAATACTCATAGATAAGAAGCTATGGATAGAAGTTTAAGGATTTTATGCCATGTAGATCCTAAAACATATAAAATCTCTAGAGAGAGAAACTAGAGAGAAATTTTTAGAGAGAGAAAATAGAGAGAAAGTGGAGAGAAGGTTAAGAGAAGGAAGAGAGAGAAGAGAGAGAAAAGGCTCTTTTTTTCTATCTTTTCTCTTTTTTCTTTTTCTTTCTTTTCTCTTTTTTTCTTTTTCTTTTTTTCCCTCCTTTCTTCTTCCTGTTTCTTTCTTCATGTGTGCCTTAGCCAAAATAGGGGATGGAATGGTCCCCTCTTGTTCATTGGATTAGAGGCCATGGTCGGTGCCACTGGGGTTGATGATAGCCGGGGTTGTTGCACAGCAGCCCATCCATTCCAATCCGATGGTCGATGATGACCGTCGGTGCCAAAAAATTCCAAAGCAAACAAGAAACCAACAAGGGAAAAACATGGAAGGGAAATCTCAAAAATATCCGGTGAACTCGATGTTTGGTGGTGGTCACTGACATAATGGGAAGGAAGAAAAAAGTGGAAGAAAGAAGGGGCGGGCTTACCTTGGGCTCTGATGATCTCTCCACCTCGGATTCTTGATGGATATGTTTAAGAGTTCTAAGAAGAAACTCCGGCGATCCCTACCAGTTTTGGCCTTGGATCTCGATGGAAAGGAGAGGGAAGACACCTCCTCTTTAAATAGAGCCAGGAGGGGAGGAGTTCCACTCCTCCCAGTGAAGGATTTCTGACTCTGATTGGGAGTCGTTCGGGAAGAAGACTCCTTCACAGAGTCTTCTCTCATTTTTTTTGTTTAAATTGGGTTATTACAGTGGTAAGAACAAAAAAATATTTCTATATTTTACTTAACTTTTTGGTTATTTTATTCAACTAATAAATATTTTTTATGTCTATGTTTTGCAGATGTTGTTGGAAATTTAATTACTGTGAGACCTTTAGAGAATATTCATGCTAATAACTTAATTATTTAAAAAAAATTGGAGCTATTGATGCTTGAGTATGTATTTTACTTTATATACAGTACATGATTTATTTAAAAATATAGTATTTATCTTTCTAATCCTACCTGATGTTTTTGTAGTGGATTACAGATAAAGGTCATCCTTTGGGGTAATGCTTATTGATTATATAGATGAAACTAAAATTTTGCAAAGTTTCTCTCATCTAATTCTAATTGTAACATCAACAACTGTTAAAGCATTTTGAGGTATTCAAAACTTATTTTTAATTTTGTCTTTGATATTAGAATTTTTGTTCTTAATAAGAAATTTATATTATAGGTGAACATTATTTTTCCTCTATGAGTGTAACGAAAATTTATGTCAACTTGGATATACCAGAAGTGAAAAGTTTTAATCATAGGTATTGTTTATGTATTCATTATATATCTTATTATAAAATTTCATAGGACAAACTACTAACTAAATTTTATAACTATTTCAATAAAGATTTACCATGTGTAAATGATGTTCAAGAGATTATATCTCAAAGCCAATTATAAACTACTTCTACTAATCCATTATATGTTAAAAGGATGACAATTCAAGAAATAAAATCTATTGAATGGGATTGTCATGGATAGGTGATTAAACTTATATAATACTAAAACTTCATTCATATGTCATGTAAATTTTCTAAATTTGGTATTTATATTTAAATATATAACTATAATTAATATTAAACTATTTGATTTGTAGGAAACTATCTTTAATTGCCAGGCTTTAATAAGCAACATTGAAACAAAATTTGGATGGTGCTATATGGCTTGCCAAATTTGTTAGAAAAAAGTAAGATGCACTAATGTTGGATTCAGGTGTGATCGATGCAATATAGAGCCTAAGTACCCAATGCTAAGGTTTGCTTCACATTTAATACTTAGAATTTATATGTTATATATTTTAATATCACATCTTTTATGCATATCCATTATAATTTTTTATTTGTTAGTTATAATAAATTTTGATTTAGTTCTATTCTTTCCTTTACTTTAGATACTGATTACAATTTCATGTTGTAGATGATACTGGATTTGCATCATTCATTCTTTTTGTTAAAATTACTCAATGGTTAATAGGCAAATTAGCTAAAGAATTATGCATAGATAAGGTATATACAACATATATTTTATATTTTATTTATCCAATTGATTAGTTAATAATATAAGGTTATGTATTTCTCTTTATGCAAAAAGATGATGATTCTATTATTCCATTAGAAATCAAAAAAGCTATAAGACCAAGTTATACCTTCCAAATTAAAGTTGATGAATACAATCTCAAAGAAGAAAGACAAAGTTATAATGTTCTTAAAATAATTTTGAATGATGCATACAATGAATTAGCGGACAAGAAAAATCATGAAAAATCCATTGTGAGTGATGTATTTCTATTCTTTTACATATTGCTTATTATATTTATCTACTTTATTCTAATAATTAATAATTAAATTTTTTTTTATAGATTGAAGCAAATCAAGATGATAGTCCTGTTGTTGATAAAACTATGAAGAAAAGAGATGTACATGGAAAAGCAAACAAGTAGCCGTGCTCTACTTATTGATGAATATTCTAAAACAACTGATGCTAACAATATTATTTCAAGAAATAATTTTTGTATCAGCAAAAGATAAAAATGATTATGTTACTTTTCTTTATATCTCCATTTAGAATACTTGATATCATCTATGATATTTTTTATATTATTTTGACTTTTTAATCTAAAAATTTTGTAACATTAGATGTGCAAAATATATTTTTTTTAAAAAAAATCATATACCATGTATCGCATGGGTTATAATGTAGTATATATATAAAATAATATCTTGTGGAGGAGTATTATGGTGTTGCCAACTCAGCAAGTTAAAATTCTTTCAATACGCTACATGTTGAGCTCCGACTTTTTTAAATTTTTTTTTATTTTCTGCATCAATCACCGTGCTGGCTGTTCTCCTATATTGCCAGCGTTCCCTTCACCCGCCAAGCATTCCCTCCACCAGTTCGCTTACTCCCAACTCCACCATGCCACTACCTCCTTCTCCCCCTCCCATAAGCTTGGCCAGGGTAGGTTCGGACCCGTATTCCACAGTGGCCTTCCCTCCGGCCAGGAGATCATCGTCAAGCTTATGGACTTTGATTCCCTCCAGGGAGAGCGTGAGTTCCAAAATGAGCTCGCCCTCATTGGCAAGATGCTCGCCATGGCATCCTCCCCAGGACTACGGATGGGTGGTGGCTCTCCTCAGCTACTGCAGCTCCGACAAGAAGCACCATCGCCAGTGGTGGTGGCGACGGTGGGAGGCGCACAAGGAGGAGGTGGTGGAGGCCTCCACCGTCGGCATTAGGATAGGGTGGAGGCTGCTCCTGGAGTATGAGTTGATGCACAATGGGAGCCTCCGGATGTGTTGCTCGACTGGCGATGCCCGGAGTTGATGGACTGGGGCCGTCGGTTCTCGGTGGTGCTCGACATCGCCCGCAGCCTCCAGTTCCTCCACACCGTGTGCGAACCCCTAGTCATCCACAGTGACATCAAGCCCAGCAACATCCTCCTCGATGCCTACCTCTCCGCCAAGATCACCGACTTCGGCCTCGCTCGCCTCAAGACCCCTATCGCTGATGACCTCCAGGCCACCGTCGTCTCCCCTGCCTCCAATTTAGGCGATAATGAGGTGGCCATTGAGATCGTGCCGAATAAGGCCATGACCGGTGATTCCAAATCCTTTCCGAATGTCAAGGAGTCAGCGGTGGGAGGAGGAGAGGATGAGGCTTCAATCATGGGAGAGACGGCCGAGAGCACCATGATGGCTGCCAGGTTTGAGGAGTCAATTGGATGCGGAGGGTTAGCAATTAATGGTGGTGGCCTGTGCGCACGAATCCTAAAGCATAAAAAAGAAAAAGAAAAAAGAAAGAAAAAGGGGGAAAATAGGGCACGGACAGAGGACTTCTTCTCCCTTTGAGAATCCACTTCCGATCCATAGGTGGAATTTTATTTCATCTAAAACTCGAATTAATCTCTATAAATTGAAACCCCTCTCTGTTCCACAACCTTTCATTGTTGGGATTCATCAATTTTCTTCCTAACTTTTTTTAATTCTGTTCGGTTCCTATTCTCATATTTGAAGACAAGTGTCGGTCAAATCGTGGCCCCCAACATCACTGAAAGCTAGGTAATCCCTTAAGAAACATTATCTCTGATTTTTTTATAGTGATTTCTATGATATATGCACTGATTTTTTGGGGATAACTTGGATTTCTATGAGCTCTATTTTGGCCGTTCCTTTTCATGATTTTTTTGGCACCGCCCGGCACCATCCATCACCGACGAGCTCTGATCAGGGGAGCCGCGGCTGCGCCACCATGGGAGGAAGCCTCGCCACCTATTCTGATGGGTTCTCCATGGCATTGGTGGAAGAGGAGATGTGGATCCATAGATCCCCTATTTTGTCCTAAATGAAAGAAGAAAAATGAAGAAGAAAAGAAAAAGGGAAAATTAAAAAAAAAAGAAAAAAATAAAAAAAAAAGAGAGAGAATTTCTCTACCTTCGCTCTCTCCCATCTCTGATCTTGAATCTTTCTCTCTCTAAAAAAATAATTTTCTCTCTCTATTTCCTCTCTCCTATTTTCAATCTCTATTAAGATTATTGGATTTTTGAAAAAGAAAAAAAAAAAGGGAGAAAGGAAGAAAAGAATGAAAAAGATTTTCTCTCTTCTCTCTCTTCTTTCCCTCTCCACTTTCTCTCTCTATAATATTGATCTACCTATCTTCTTTCTTTTCTCTTTTTCGAACTCTAGGAAGCTTTTGACGACCGCCCCCTGCTCTGCAGAGCAGCAGTGGAAGTGGGTCTAGAACTATTGTTGGAATAGCACCTGCCTCCGGAACTAGAACCAGTGCGACGAAAAGTGGGACAACCACCTTCGCGATTACAAGAAGGTGCGCAACTACGAGGCCCGCACCATGGCTTCCGCAGTCGGTAGTGCCGCCGGAGACCGGCCCTCCTACTGGGCCATGGAGTGGCATGAGCGAAATTCAAAATGCAAGAGCACACAAAGGGAGCCGAGCAAAGGAGGGATGGCCGGGATGGGAGATGTTGGTAGCGGCAGAAAGGGGGCCGGGCAGGAGGCAAGGGAGGAGAAAAGAGGGGCAATGGTGGTGCTGGGGCGGCGATATCGGCAGGGGCATCGGAGGGGTGCGATCGGGATCAGCGTTTGTCAAGAGAGAAGGGGAAGTGGTGGTGGGGTGGCATTGACGGGCGCGAAAGAAGGTATGAGAAGAAGAGAAGGGACCGAGGTGCGATCGAGGATCGATATTTGCCGAGAGAGATGGGGAGACATGGTGGGGCGGCACCAACAAGTGTGGAGAAGGTATGAGAACAGGAAGGAGGAAGAAAAAGAAAAAATAATAAAATATTATTTTATAAAATAATAAAAATATAATATATATAATAAATAAAATAAAAATAAAATAAAATATTAAAAAAGTTAAAGAATATTTATTATAAAAAAATTTAATAATTATAGACTATAATTATTCATCCCGCACAACATGCAGGTCTTTGACTAGTTTTATATGTAATAATATTTTATACCATGAATCTACCATTTGTTGGGTTTAGTGAAAAATTAATCCTTCCTAATCGAAACATGTCACGTAGCTACACCAACCTTCAACGTTATTGTGGCAAAGAATTCATGAAAATATTTTAGTTTAGTTTTTGGGAGCTTGGTATCCCAAGAGCACAGGCATTGGATGTAGAGGTGTCAATGGGTCGGGTCCAGACCCGAGACCCATGAGTATTTATCCAACGGTCTGGGTCTGGTATTAGTATCAGACCCATTTACCCGAACTCGAACCCAGACCCGATAAATCATAACATAAATGGGTAGGGTCTGGATATTTAATATCCAGACCCAAATAATATATATATATATTAAACATAATAAAAAATCTAGATATCTCTCATTCTAACTCTCTCCCTTTGTCAGTCTCCCATCTCCGGTCCCCCTCCTCTCCCCATCTCTCTCTAGATCTCCCTCGCCGACGAGGCCGGACCCCCTCCTTCTCTCTCTCAGTCTCTCCCTCTCTTGATCTTCTTCATCGGAGAGGCCAGACCCTCTCCCTCCCTCTCTCAATCCCTCATCGGTGAGGCTGGACCCACTCGCTCCCTCTCTCCCTCTCTCGATCTCCCTCGTCGGTGAGGCCGGACCACCTCCCTCCCTCTCTCAGCCTCCCTCCCTCACGGACCATCGCCCATGCCCCCTCCGATCTCCCAGCAGACCATAGTTGGACCCCAATCTCTTCTGCGCCCCCTTGGATCTCTCGGCGGACCATCGCCCACGCTCCCTCGGATCTCCCGGTGGATCGCAACTGGACCCCGATCTCACCAGCACCCCCTCAGATCTCCTGCTGGACCATCACCTGCAACCCCTCGGATCTCCCAGTGAACCATGGCCAGACCCCGATCTCATTCCCATGCACCCCTCGGAATCTCCCGATGGACCATGGTCGGATCCCGATCTCGCCCATGCCACCTCCCCTCTCTCCCTCTCTCAGTCTCTTCCTCTCTTAGTCCCTCCCCACCTCTCCCTCTCTCCGCTGCGAGATTCGCTCGTCCGATGGGCCATGGTCGGACCCCGATCTCGGGTCCCAGAATCGGGTCTGGATATCCGGGATCCATTCGGGTCTAAGTCTGGTACTTCAAGGCTAGACCTGTTGGGTTTTCAATAAGCAAATTTATTTAACAATGCAGCTATTGGATGGAGCCAGTTGTATTTTAAGTCTAGCCATAAACTTTCTATAATTACAGTAGGTCTAGTAGTGGTAAAAGATTGAGCATTTATTTGTATGGATCCTCACATATTAGTTTTATTCAATATTCTCTAAATTTAAAAAAAATATAAAATTTAATAAACTATTCATGAATAATGATTATAAAATTAATGACAAGAGCATATATTTATATATTCATATAAGCTTTTTCTACAAATATATGGCCTTATAAATCTAAACTATTTGTAAATGGTTTGTGATCAACATGGCAATGGTTTGTTTGGATATGGCTATAGACCTAGCCAACACTCTTCACCTATTCCTTAATCACACATCCTTGCAACTCCGCAAGACACAAGAAAGAAACCCGATTAATGGAACTAATATATATATATATATATATATATATATATATATATATATATATATATATATATATATATATATATATATATATATGCTTGTATATTATGTGAGCACGTGCATGGTGAGGAGTTGTGGCTTCTCCTGAGATAATTTTTGCTTTAATTTATGATGCAGCATGAGTACTTTTATTAAGTAGCTATCAAGCAACATTGGAGTCTATGCAAAAAAAATCAAGAATCACTAGGACAAGGCTATAGTAACATGCATAATTATAATAATTTTACATGCATAATAATAGTTTTTCTTCTTTCATTCTTTTTTTCCTGCTTTTACCAACTTATTGTTTTTGAATTTTTTGATAGGTTTGATATTTTGTGTCACAAATCCAAATGATTAGCTTGCATCATCAAATAGATATTGATAGCTGCACAATTATTTTTTTAAATAAAATACGTGATAGCTGCTAGTTGCCAACATACAACCACAAAATACCTTGTTAAAGATAAAACCATATAATATGCTAGCATTTCTTAAATCAATATAAATATTTTCTAATTATATGTTCTAACTAGAATGGATATCGATGAAGCCAAATCTCATCACACCTTTTGGCAATTGATAAATTGCCTTAGTAAAAGAATAATAAAAGATAAAAATAATTATGATATGTCAATTATTTTAAAATCTATAAAGATTTTTCATTTATGTCCACCTGACATTTTGTAATACATTAATTATATATAAAACTCACCATCAAGTAGGAAATGATGGGTGAAATATGGGTGTGGTATGGATTTTTTCAACCCAAAATATTGATCAATATTTAATATATACAGCAACAAAGTTCATAAAGTGGTGCCACACATTGTCCTTTTTCGTATCCCAAGCTGTGGCATGATCCATTGCAACTTTTGGTCTCCACATCACATAATGCAATACAATAATATCTTGCTTGCGCTGTAACAACAAAATAATTTTTGAATTAGCATGTATATTTATACTTGCATGAACAAATATTTAGAAAATCTGAGAAAAACTGAGGCATGCTACATGAATATTAAACAAAAGAGAATGATGCATTTTAAGGCCTTCATGTCTATATATTCTTCCAATTTTCTATACTGAAATAGAAGAAGCAAGACTTAAAATGCTACTCATGTCTATATAATTTGAGAATCACAAATGCTTCAACTATTCCTACAACAACTATGGATTCATCTAGATGTGCAAGACTTAAAAGATGGCTAATATTATCAAAGAAAAGAAATAAAAATCTTAATAATGTTGGAGCACCGTCAAAATTTTTTTGATACAGATAATACTTTGTCAATGTCGAAATTTTTAAATTATGAGTTTAGAAATTATAAGTTTGATAATTTAGAGATGATAAATGATTTTGCTATTCCAACAGCAGCTATGGATTTATCTCAGAATGCAAGACTTAGAAGATGGCTAATATTGTCAGAGAAAAGAAAAAAAGATCTTAATATTGTTAGAACACAATCAAAGCCTATTGAAAGTTAGTTTTTTTTTCCTCTTATTTATTTTCTATAATTATATTCCAATAATTATATTTATTTTTATTTAAAAAATCAAAACTTATATACATTACTTTTTAGAAAGATTTACTCAACCTTGGGATTTCAGAAGGCCTAATTGTATATATGAACAATGTGGTGCTATTATGTGGTATGAAGAAAGAACTATAAAATCTAAAAAAAATTTTAAATTTCAAATTCTCTCTATGTTGTTCAGATGGTAGAGTGAAGCTACTACTTTTCAAAAATACACCTCTGAAGCTTGATGAATTGCTTGCTTATGATGGTGGTCGGAGATCAACAAGATTCTGAGAAAATATAAGAATATTTAATTTCATTTTTTCTTTACTTCAATAGGATGAAATATTGATATATAGCTCTATTAATTATGGTTCAAGCCCTTATATCTTCCATTTGAATGGCAAAAATCATCATAAGATTGGGTTATTATTGCCTATTGAGGAAAATAAACCTAAATTTATTTAATTATATATTTATGATACTAATATTGAGGTCTCTAATAGAGTCAATTGTTTAGAAATGAATTATGGATCAAAATCTCTGGATCTTGATATTGTGATAGATTTGATACAAAGTTAGACAACTACAATTTTTTGGTCCTAGCTTTTCGAATGGCATGTGATAGATTCCAAGAGTCTGATATTGCTAAGGTCAGACTTTGACTTTTGAGTGATAGAAATATTGATACAAGATAATATAATAGCCCTTCATGTTCTGAGGTTGCTGCTTTAATTGTTGATGATTTTGATATTCATTCTTCTGGCCG
>QRFJ01002514.1:0-53947 GCA_006176705.1 Cocos nucifera | reverse complement strand
TGGCAAGCCATATAGCACCATCCAAATTTTGTTTCAATGTTGCTTATTAAAAGCCTGGCAATTAAAGATAGTTTCCTACAAATCAAATAGTTTAATATTAATTATAGTTATATATATTTAAATATAAATACCAAATTTAGAAAATTTACATGACATATGAATGAAGTTTTAGTATTATATAAGTTTAATCACCTATCCATGACAATCCCATTCAATAGATTTTATTTCTTGAATTGTCATCCTTTTAACATATAATGGATTAGTAGAAGTAGTTTATAATTGGCTTTGAGATATAATCTCTTGAATATCATTTACACATGGTAAATCTTTATTGAAAAAGTTATAAAATTTAGTTAGTAGTTTGTCCTATGAAATTTTATAATAAGATATATAATGGATACATAAATAATACCTATGATTAAAACTTTTCACTTCTGGTATATCCAAGTTGATATAAATTTTCGTTACACTCATAGAGGAAAAATAATGTTCACCTATAATATAAATTTCTTATTAAGAACAAAAATTCTAATATCAAAGACAAAATTAAAAATAAGTTTTGAATACCTCAAAATGCTTTAACAGTTGTTGATGTTACAATTAGAATTAGATGAGAGAAACTTTGCAAAATTTTAGTTTCATCTTTATAATCAATAGCATTACCCCAAAGGATGACCTTTATCTGTAATCCACTACAAAAACATCAGGTAGGATTAGAAAGATAAATACTACATTTTTAAATAAATTATGTACTGTATATAAAGTAAAATACATACTCAAGCATCAATAGCTCCAATTTTTTTTAAAATAATTAAGTTATTAGCATGAATATTCTCTAAAGGTCTCATGGTAATTAAATTTCCAACAACATCTGCAAAACGTAGACATAAAAAATATTTATTAGTTGAATAAAATAACCAAAAAGTTAAGTAAAATATAGAAATTTTTTTTTGTTCTTACCACTGTAATAACCCAATTTAAACAAAAAAAATGAGAGAAGACTTTGTGAAGGAGTCTTCTTCCCGAATGACTCCCAATCAGAGTCAGAAATCCTTCACTGGGAGGAGTGGAACTCCTCCCCTCCGGCTCTATTTAAAGAGGAGGTGTCTTCCCTCTCCTTTCCATCGAGATCCAAGGCCAAAACTGGCAGGGATCGTCGGAGTTTCTTCTTAGAACTCTTAAACATATCCATCGAGAATCTGAGGTGGAGAGATCATCAGAGCCCAAGGTAAGCCCACTCCTTCTTTCTTCCACTTTTTTCTTCCTTCCCATTATGTCAGTGACCACCACCAAACATCGAGTTCACCAGATATTTTTGAGATTTCCCTTCCATGTTTTTCCCTTGTTGGTTTCTTGTTTGCTTTGGAATTTTTTGGCACCGACGGTCATCATCGACCGTCGGATTGGAATGGATGGGCTGCTGTGCAACAACCCCGGCTATCATCAACCCCAGTGGCACCGACCATGGCCTCTAATCCAATGAACAAGAGGGGACCATTCCATCCCCTATTTTGGCTAAGGCACACATGAAGAAAGAAACAGGAAGAAGAAAGGAGGAAAAAAAAGAAAAAGAAAAAAAGAGAAAAGAAAGAAAAAGAAAAAAAGAAAAAGATAGAAAAAAAGAGCCTTTTCTCTCTCTTCTCTCTCTTCCTTCTCTTAACCTTCTCTCTCCACTTTCTCTCTCTAAAAATTTCTCTCTAGTTTCTCTCTCTAGAGATTTTATGGATCACGAAGGATTCAAGTGTTTAGGAAACTTGGACTGACTAGCTGTCTTGGAAGGGATCTTGAACCTACAATATTAGGTCTGTTTATCCATAATTTCTTCATATATAATTTTTATGTTTGATCTTGATCATGTAGAGATGTGATTGTCAGCATAAGGTGTCGAGCGGAGTACCTTACTTTCAAGTGCATAGATCTAGAGGATCATCAATTTCTTTGCTGAGTTCATCACTAGTAGAGGTAAGGATTCTTCATCACAATCACTAACATGTTCATGAAAATTTATCTATATAATTGATGTATATTTTATATGTATTGATATATGTACTATATACTAAATTGATATTTCTTGAATCATGTTAATTGATGCTTAATGATTGTCGAGTAAGAAAAACATGATTTAATATAATTAATGGGGTGGGTGGCATCTAGGTTAGCCAGTCATGCAAGAAACATGGTGTATATGTCGGGTCAATCTTGGACTGGGATGCGGCTTGGCCTATTATTGGCTGGAGCATGACTGTGACTAATCTACTATCAAAAATCAGATAATGATTTTAATAATATAGATGAGGCATGGGTGGTATTTGGATTATTTGGCCATCCAAGAAATGTGGTGTGTATGCTAGGTCAGCCTCGGGCTAGCTGGGGTGTGGCAAGTGTTTGGCCTACCACGGGCTGGAGCATGGTTGTAATTAATCATTGAAAAGATAAACATAAAACATGAGAAAGAGGAGCATGTGGACTAGTCGACCATATATGAAATATGGCAAATATTTTGGCCCACCATGGGCTGGAGCATGGTTGTGATTGAGTTCAATGGTGAAATTAAATCAAGATGATAAATTATATTTAACAGATGGATATCTAGACTAGCCAACATGTGTGAAACATGGTATTGTGATGTCAGCAACGAGCTGAGATATGGTTGCCGATCATGGGTGGAAACGTGGTGGCCTACCATGGGCTGGAGCGCGAGCGGGTCTAGCCCAGTATCGAAATGAAAATGTTATTTGGATCAGAATTATGTTAATCAATAAATGATAAGTAATTTCATTAAATTAATGTTGATTAATATTGCTGATTGGTGATATGTGATGTGTATATGATGATATTATTTAATTATCATATTGATGTATAAATATGATTATTTTCTTATCGATTATATATATTTATTAAATGATGTTTCATACTCATGCTGGTGTGAGTGTGGAGAATCCTTAATGGGCTGTAAAGCTCACAACCCTTCTTTCTCTTCTCTTTTAGATTTGCAGGATGCTTAGTTTTGGTCGGGTTGGATGTGATGTTCGAGCAATGGAGTCTTTAGTTAGTTAATTAGTTATTTTCTGATACCAAACATATGTTTAAATTTTATGAACAAAGATGGATTTATTTGATCAATAAATATGATTGAAATTTATTAATTCTTTTGGTATTCTTGTGGACTCATTATGTAGGCCTTGCATATTTTTTAGGGTCTGCCCTAGGGAGTATGTGGCCATCACGTATCCGATCCAAGTGCTGGGTTCAGGGCATGATAAAATGGTATCAGAGCTTAGGTTTAAGATCATTAGGAACTTTGAGTTAAGGGGTATTTGAGCATAAGATTATGATCACTAAGGATGTGACAGAGGTAATTCATTGTATTTCAATGGATAATTTATATCTTAGGTTATAATTTGAGAGATTGATAAATTATTATCTTAATATTTTCAATATTATTTAGCAAATCCAAGATATTTAGTAAATTTAAATCACAGTGCATAGTGAAAGTATGGTGATTTAAATTATTATAAATTGATAGAAAATTTTGGTTTCAATGATAGAGGATTTGAATTTTTTTTCTCAACTAGAGATAGGAGGTCAACGATGGGATAAGAATTTGGTTCACCTAAGGGTATTGACTTTGCAGTATGTTAATTTTGAGAATGAAATTATTTTAAGGGGGAAGAATGTAATAACCCAAGTTTAAACAAAAAAAAAATGAGAGAAGACTCTGTGAAGGAGTCTTCTTCCCGAATGACTCTCAATCGGAGTCGAAAATCCTCCATCGAGAGGAGTGGAACTCCTCCCCTCTAGTCCTATTTAAAGGAGAGGTGTCTTCCATTTCCTTCTCATCGAGATCTAAGGCCAAGACCGGATGAGGATCGCCAGAGTTTCTTCTTAGAACTCTTAACCATGTCCTTCGAGAATCCAAGGTGGAGAGATCATCGGAGCCCAAGGTAAGCCCTCCTTCTTCCTTTCACTTTTTCCTTCCTTCCCATTATGTCAATCACCATCGCCAGCTATCGGGTTCACCAGATTTTTTTGAGATTTCCCTCCCCTATTTTTTCCTTGTTGGTTTCTTGTTTGCTTTGGAATTTTTTGGTGCCGGCAGTCATCATTGACCATCAGACTGGAATGGATGGGCTGCTGTGCAGCAACCTCAACTACCATCTGCTCCAGTGGCATCAATCATGGCCTCTGATCCGACAAACAAGAGGGGACCATTCGGTCCCCTATTTTGGCTAAGGCATACAGGAAGAAAGAAACAGGAAGAAGAAAGGAGGAAAAAAAGAAAAAGAAAAAAAGAGAAAACAAAGAAAAAGAAAAAAGCTTTAGAAAAAATAGAAAAAAAAGAAAGCCTTTTTCTCTTCTCTCCCTCCCCTCTCTCAACCTTCTCTCTCTACTTTCTCTCTCTAAAATTTTTCTTAACTTTCTCTTTCTAAAAATTATCTCTAGAGATTTTATAGATCATGAAGGATCCAGATGTCTAGAAAACTTGGACTGACTAGCTAGTCTTGGAAGGAATCTTGAACCTACAATGTTAGGTCCGTTTATCCATAATTTCTTCATATATGATTTTTATGTTTGACCTTGATCATGTAGAGGTGTGATTGTCTGCATAAGGTATCGAGTGGAACATCTTACTTTTGAGTGCGTAGATCTAAAGGATCATCAATTTCTGTGCTGAGTCCATCATCGGTAGAGGTAAAGGTTCTTCAACATGATCACTGACATGTTCATGAAAATTTATCTATATAATTGATGTATATTTTATATCTATTGATATGTGTATTATATACTAAACTAATATTGCTTGAATCATGTTAATTGGTGCTTAATGATTGTCGAGTAAGGAAAACATGATTTAATATAATTAATGGGATGGACGACATCGAGCTAGTTAGCTAGTTATGCAAGAAACATTGTGTATATGCCAGGTCAGTCTTGGACTGGGATGCAGCTTGGCCTACCATGAGTTGGAACATGACTGTGACTAATCTACTACCAAAAATCAGATTATGATTTTAATAATATGGATGGCGCATGAGCAGTGTTTGGATTGTTCGGTCATGCAAGAAACGTGGTGTGCATGCTAGGTTAGCCTCGAGCTAGATTGCAGCGTGTGTTTGGCCTACCACGGGCTGGAGCATGATTGTAATTAATCCAATACTGAAAAGATAAACATAAAATATGGGAAAGAGAAGCATGCGGACTAGTCGACCATGTATGAAATATGGTGTATATTTTGGCCTACCATGGGACTGGAGCATGGTTGTGACTGAGTTTAGTGCCAAAATCAAATTAAGATGATACTATATTTAATAGATGGATATCTAGACTAGTCAACACATGTGAAACATGATGTTATGATGTCAGCCATGAGCTGAGATATGATTGCCGGCCATGGGCAAAAATGTGGTGGCCTACCATGGGATAGAGTGTGAGCGGGTCTAGTCTAGTGTCAGAATGAAAAATATTGTTTGGATCAAAATTATGTTAATTAATAAATGATAAGTAATTCCATTCGAATTAATGTTGATTAATATTGTTGATTGGTGATATGCGATGTGTATATGATGATATTATTTAATTATCATATTGATGATGTATGAATATGATTATTTTCTTATTGATTATATATATTTGTTAAATGATGTTTCATATTCATGCTGGTGTAAGTGTGAAAAATTCTTACTGGGCTGTAAAGCTCACAATCCTTCTTTCTCTTCTCTTTCAAATTTACAAGATGCTTAGTTTCGATCGGGTTGGGCATGAAGTTTGAGCGATGGAGTCTTAAGTTAGTTAGTTAATTAGTTATTTTCTGATACCAAACATATGTTTAAATTTTATGAACAAAGATGGATTTGTTTGATTAATAAATATGATTAAAATTTATTAATTCTTTCGATATTCTTATGGACTCGTTATGTAGGCCTTGCATATTCTTTAGGATTTGCCCTAGAGAGTATGTGGCCATCACGTATCCGATCTAGGTGCTGGGTTCGAGACATGACAACCACTAAGATAGACATGATTCTTAAGTTGATTAACTATTTCATCATAATTTATGAAGTAAAATTTGTGTAGAGGTGGACATATCTGATATTGCAATATTTTCTTCAATGTTGTGGTCAGCAGGAAAAGGATCGTCTTGTCATTTTTTATTGGATGATACATTCCATCAATGTGTACAACCTTCAAATTAGTAATTAGATATATATGCCCTTATTTAATAAGCATACGAAACTTTTGTACAATCTTTTTTCTAATTATATCATGTATATGATTACCCTAACAGACCAACAAATCAAAAAACATAGTATCAATAATTATTGTAAGAAAATTTTAGCAAATGTAAGAGTGAAAAATATTGGAAAATAGGAGAAAAGGTACCTCTTCATCAATAATGAGCATGTCCAAACTTACAAGTTCATTATTGTTCTTTATATTAATTCTAACCTTTATCTTCCAATTATCTCTCTCATTTGTTAACTTATTCAATAAATTGCACTGCATCTTTAAGTTGATTAAGAACCTGCAATAAATATGCATTAATATATTTAGAAAAAGAATTAAAATAAATATGAAATTGAGATAAAAAATATTGGTATATAATTACAGACCTTATATAGTAATTGTAGCTAGTAGATTTGAAAAAAATCTTCTTATAGACAATATTCTTTATTGAACAATAATTATTGAAATGCTCACCATTATTTATTAGCACTTTTAAACTATTTTCGCTAGTCACTCTAGATAATGTAACATATAGCTGTCTATGAGTAAATATAGGCCTTGACAAATATATTCCAATTTGCTTTAGTGATTGACTTTGACTTTTATTAATAGTCATAGCGAAACCTATAGAAAGAGGCAATTGTCTTCATTTCAATATAAAAAGCCATTTAGATTTAGTTGGAGATAAGACTACTCTTAGAATAAACATACGATCACCAATATTACTTTCATTGATAATTTTGGCTTCTATAATTTTAGAAAATAATCTTATAATTACCAATCTAGTACCAATATAAAAACCAATACTTTGATTCAAATTTTTTAGTAATATCACTGGTATTCCTACCTTTAACTTTAACTCATGATTTGGGAACCCAGAAAATTTCAAAGAATTAAGAAACTTGGTAGGATACAAAAGATCTTTTTCTACACAAGTTAGATGATGTTTTGCAAACTGAGTCTGCAACTTAAGTAAATAATTTTCTTTGCAGATATTAAAGAAAGTATTCTCTCATTTATTAACATCAATATTTTTTTTTGTAGGTGCAAGAATAGCTCTCTCATTTAAATATTCTCTATTAAGTAATTTTGAACCTAAATCAGAATAAATACTTTGTATTATATCATTATATGTATCATTTTGCGGTATGATGACTAAATCTGATGAAAATTCAACCAAGTAGTTCCCATCATCCTCACCAATATCTTCATTACCAATTTTTAGTATCCAATTATTGAATCTCTCGAGCATTCATGATAGAAGCTTCTCCATTAATCAATTTCATATTAGTCTGTAGCTTGAATACATGATAATGATTCCATAAATATGATATATTAATAGAAGCTTGAACAATATCTTCTCTTCGATCTTTAGGAATAATAGGTAGAATCTGCCTAAAATCTCCATTGAGAAGTATCACTTTTCCTCCAAAACATTTATATGTATTTTTAGGATCTACATGGCATAAAATATTCCTTAAACTTCTATCCATAGCTTCAAAATAATATCTATGAGCTATTGGAGCTTCATTCCAAATAATAATACTTGCTTTTATTATTAACTTCTGCAACATAACTACCAGGTTTAATCTCACACCCTGTATTCTTTATTGGTAACTATTGGAATATAAAATCTTAAATGTACAGTTCTTCCATGAGGTAGAAGTAAAGCAACAATACTAGAAGATACAACAGCTAATGCAATTTTTTCTTCAGCTCTAACTATAGCCTAGAAGTAGTCTTATAAATATAAGTTTTTTCAGTACCACCATGTCCATAAATAAAAAATAAACTATAAATATTAGCTGAAATTGCTCCCATAATAGTTTCATAGACAACCAATTGTTCACTATTAAGACCAGTAAACAATTTCCTATGTTCCTCTATAACTTTTTTAATATTATAATTTAATTCTTTTTGAATTAAGCAATTTTATTTTTTATCAAGAAGACTTGCATCTAGCAAAGATAATTGAGAAAAATATTTCAAAGACTTACCACCTTTAATCAATAGCTATTTAATTTCATAAAGAGTAATTTTTTATTTATGATTTTGATAATTGCAATCGATCAAATTGGAGAATTTATCTCTGCCTATATACAATATCTTTAGATACTAATTTTTAATTATTCTCTCAAAGTTGTAGTGGATCTGATATCTGACAAAATAAAAGCCTCGTAACAAATAGAACTCTCATTTGTGGATCTATTGCCTAATAACCTAGCTTCTATCAAACATTCATTCAATTTCTTATCAGAATCTAGTAAACTAAGAGCATGACATGCATCCTTAAAATTTGGATATGTGACACCATTTACAGTATGAATATCTTCATAACATGTAGGCCCTTTTATAATATTTAATAATATTTTTAGATAAAATCTCTCATCACTTACAGGATGTGCATAATATATTCTTTCAATACATCTTCTAGACAATCTTCATTTCCATTCTTTCATATTACTATGCCATACCCAATAAATTAGAAATTCAGTATAAGTTAATGCTCGTGCATCCTCATATCTTTGATTCATTTTCATCCACTCGATGAATATGGTATCTTTAATGTGAGACTGATTTATTACATTGAGCAAGTTAGCAAAGTCATGAAAAATAATGGATTGCTGATCAGGAAGATGAAAACTAAGTCTCTCAACACCAGGCCCATGATAATTAATTCTAAAATCAAATATTCTCCAACATGCTTCTGAAGCCAAAATGTAATGGCAATCTAAAAATTATTTAATCTCATCCACAATTGGTCTATGGTTCTCATTGTTCGCATCAGAATCATCACCAATTTTCTCTAAGATTATAGTTCTTTGATCTGAGCCTTTATTGACATATTTGAATAGATATTTAATCGATCGAGAATGATTACACCACTCAACATTAATGTGAGCCTGATATTTTATCAATAAGTCAATATTGTGAGGAACCATATAATGATTATTAAATAATATTTCATTATTTTCAACTACTCTATCATTATTACTTCATTCGATATACTGGAAAGTCATCAGCATCCACCATAGTTGTTTCATTGAACATTTTTGGAAAGTATTTTGTGCATTTATTATTGATCATACAAGGAGAAGAAGGATTGACAACCCCACAAAGTCCATGAGTCATAAATTATTGGACAGCTTGAAAAGTAATTAGATCAATTTTATAATAAAAATTTTTTGCATTGATGATACGATCTATATCCATAGCAGAAGGATATTTATCATTATCATAAAGGAATAGAAGAATATGTGCATGTGGAAGGCTCCTCTTCTGAAACTCAATAGAATATACAACTACATAAAAAATACAAAGAGAATTAAAAAATCAATAATAAAAAATTGATAGAAAAAAATAAAAATAATACAAATCTGCTATAACTCTTTCAAATATTTTCTCATGTTTTAAATCATGAAGAAGCTCATCTAATTTTATTTTGAAGACCTATAAAATAATATCAGGATGTTCAGAAGATTGTTGACTTGGTATCTTTTTCAAAAAATAACTAATTTTTGATCATTTAGAATTGCAAGTAAATATAATAAATAAATCAGGATAACCTGCGCATCAACAAATTGTCATAGCATTTTGATAATTCTGCATAAAATATCTAGGACCATCAGTAAATGAGGAGGGTAACACAATATGTTTTCCAACTGATGAAGCTTGAGTATCACCTCTTAGATTAATAGCATCTTTCAACCCAAAATATAATTCTGATCGAAGTTGAGGTTGGTTCTTTCTAATCCAACAAAGATGATTCTCTTCAATACAAGTATAGCAATCAACAATATATTACTAAAATAGTCTGCCTCATCATAATAACGTATGACTTTTAGATATTCGATATTGTAATCGATAAGCATAAAATTCTCTTATACTCACATTTTGATATTTTTGTTATTGTTTTTCAATAATACTTCTTCTTATAATACCAATATAGAAACCATCTTCACCATATGAAAAAACTTACAGATACTGCATTGCCATAAAACTGGGAGGTAGTTCATTAATACGATATAAACCATTAGTTTGATGTTCAATAATAATATCACGGCCAGAAGAATGAATATCAAAATCATCAACAATTAAAGCAGCAACCTCAGAACATGAAGGGCTATTATATTATCTTGTATCGATATTTCTATCACTCAAAAGTCAAAGTCTGACCTTAGCGATATCAGACTCTTGGAATCTATCACGTGCCATTCGAAAAGCTAGGACCAAAAAATTGTAGTTGTCTAACTTTGTATCAAATCTATCACAATATCAAGATCCAGAGATTTTGATCCATAATTCATTTCTAAACAATTGACTCTATTAGAGACCTCATTATCAGTATCATAAATATATAATTAAATAAATTTAGGTTTATTTTCCTCAATAGGCAATAATAACCCAATCTTATGATGATTTTTGCCATTCAAATGGAAGATATAAGGGCTTGAACCATAATTAATAGAGCTATATATCAATATTTCATCCCTATTGAAGTAAAGAAAAAATGAAATTATATATTCTTATATTTTCTCAGAATCTTGTTGATCTCCGACCACCATCATAAGCAAGCAATTCATCAAGCATCAGAGGTGTATTTTTGAAAAGTGGTAGCTTCACTCTACCATCTGAACAACATAGAGAGAATTTGAAATTTAAATTTTTTTTAGATTTTATAATTCTTTCTTCATACCACATAATAGCACCACATTGTTCATATATACAATTAGGCCTTCCTGAAATCCCAAGGTTGAGTAAATCTTTCTAAAAAGTAATGTATATAAGTTTTGATTTTTTAAATAAAAATAAATATAATTATTGGAATATAATTATAGAAAATAAATAAGGAGGAAAAAAATACTAACTTTCAATAGGCTTCTGATTGTGTTCTAACAATATTAAGATCTTTTTTTCTTTTCTCTGACAATATTAGCCATCTTCTAAGTCTTGCATTCTGAGATAAATCCATAGCCGCTGTTGGAATAGCAGAATCATTTATCATCTCCAAATTATCAAACTTATAATTTCTAAACTCATAATTTAAAAATTTTCGACATTGATAAAGTATTATCTATATCAAAAAAATTTTGATTGTGCTCCAACATTATTAAGATTTTTATTTCTTTTCTTTGATAATATTTGCCATCTTTTAAGTCTTGCACATTGAGATGAATCCATAGCTGTTGTAGGAATAGTAGAAGCATTTGTGATTCTCAAATTATATAGACATAAATAGCATTTTAAGTCTTGCTTCTTCTATTTCAGTATAGAAAATTGGAAGAATATATAAACATGAAGGCCTTAAAATGCATCATTCTCTTTTGTTTAATATTCATGTAGCATGCCTCAGTTTTTCTTAGATTTTCTAAATATTTGTTCATGCAAGTATAAATATACATGCTAATTCAAAAATTATTTTGTTGTTACAGCACAAGCAAGATATTATTGTATTGCATTATGTGATGTGGAGATCAAAAGTTGCAATGGATCATGCCACAGCTTGGGAAACGAAAAAGGACAATGTGTGGCACCACTTTATGAACTTTGTTGCTGTATATATTAAATATTGATCAATATTTTGGGCTGAAAAAATCCATACCACACCCATATTTCACCCATCATTTCCTACTTGATGGTGAGTTTTATATATAATTAATGTATTACAAAATGTCAGGTGGACATAAATGAAAAATCTTTATAGATTTTAAAATAATTGACATATCATAATTATTTTTATCTTTCATTATTCTTTTACTAAGGCAATTTATCAATTGCCAAAAGGTGTGATGAGATTTGGCTTCATCGATATCCATTCTAGTTAGAACATATAATTAGAAAATATTTATATTGATTTAAGAAATGCTAGCATATTATATGGTTTTATCTTTAACAAGGTATTTTGTGGTTGTATGTTGGCAACTAGCAGCTATCACGTATTTTATTTAAAAAAATAATTGTGCAGCTATCAATATCTATTTGATGATGCAAGCTAATCATTTGGATTTGTGACACAAAATATCAAACCTATCAAAAAATTCAAAAACAATAAATTGGTAAAAGCAGGATAAAAAGACATGAAAGAAGAAAAACTATTATTATGCATGTAAAATTATTATAATTATGCATGTTACTATAGCCTTGTCCTAGTGATTCTTGATTTTTTTTGCATAGACTCCAATGTTGCTTGATAGCTACTTAATAAAAGTACTCATGCTGCATCATAAATTAAAGCAAAAATTATCTCAAGAGAAGCCACAACTCCTCACCATGCACGTGCTCACATAATATACAAGCATATATATATATATATATATATATATATATATATATATATATATATATATATATATATATATATATATATATATATTAGTTCCATTAATCGGGTTTCTTTCTTGTGTCTTGCGGAGTTGCAAGGATGTGTGATTAAGGAATAGGTGAAGAAGTGTTGGCTAGGTCTATAGCCATATCCAAACAAACCATTGCCATGTTGATCACAAACCATTTACAAATAGTTTAGATTTATAAGGCCATATATTTGTAGAAAAAGCTTATATGAATATATAAATATATGCTCTTGTCATTAATTTTATAATCATTATTCATGAATAGTTTATTAAATTTTATATTTTTTTTAAATTTAGAGAATATTAAATAAAACTAATATGTGAGGATCCATACAAATAAATGCTCAATCTTTTACCACTACTAGACCTACTGTAATTATAGAAAGTTTATGGCTAGACTTAAAATACAACTGGCTCCATCCAATAGCTGCATTGTTAAATAAATTTGCTTATTGAAAACCCAACAGGTCTGGCCTTGAAGTACCAGACTTAGACCCGAATGGATCCCAGATATCCAGACCCAATTCTGGGACCCGAGATCGGGGTCCAACCATGGCCCATCGGCGAGCGAATCTCGCAGCGGAGAGGGAGAGGTGGGGAGGGACTAAGAGAGGAAGAGACTGAGAGTGGGAGAGAGTGGAGGTGGCATGGGCAAGATCGGGATCCGGCCATGGTCCGTCGGGAGATCCGAGGGGGCGCGAATGAGATCGGGGTCGACCATGGATTCACTGGGAGATCCGAGGGGTTGCAGGTGACGGTCCAGCAGGAGATCCGAGGGGGTGCGGGTGAGATCGGGGTCCGATTGCGATCCACCGGGAGATCCGAGGGAGCATGGGCGATGGTCCGTCGAGAGATCCAAGGGGGCGCGGAAGAAATTAGGGTCCAACTACAGTCTGCTGGGAGATTGGAGGGGGCACGAGCGATGGTTCGCTGGTGAGGGAGGGAGGCTGAGAGAGGGAGGGAGGTGGTCCAACCTCATCGACGTGAGGGAGATTGAGATAGGGAAAGAGAGAGCGAGGGTCCAGCCTCACCGACGAGGGATTGAGAGAGGGAGAGGAGAGGGTCTGGCCTCGCTGGCGAAGAAGATCAAGAGAGGGAGAGGCTGAGAGAGAGAAGGAGGGGGTCCAGCCTCGTCGGCGAGGGAGATCGAGAGAGAGATGGGGAGAGGAGGGGGGACCGGAGATGGGAGACCGACAAAGGGAGAGAGTTAGAATGAGAGATATCTACATTTTTTATTATGTTTAATATATATATATTATTTGGGTCTGGATATTAAATATCCAGACCCTACCCATTTATGTTATGATTTATCGGGTCTGCGTTCGAGTTCGGATAAATGGGTCTGATACTAATCCCAGATCCAGACCGTTGGATAAATGCTCATGGGTCTCGGGTCTGGACCCAACCCGTTGACACCTCTACATCCAATGCCGTGTTCTTGGGATACCAAGCTCTCAAAAACTAAACAAAAACATTTTCATGAATTCTTTGCCACAGTAACGTTGAAGGTTGGTGTAGCTATGTGACATGTTTCGATTAGGAAGGATTAATTTTTCACTAAACCCAACAAATGGTAGATTCATGGTATAAAATATTATTGCATATAAAACTAGTCAAAGACCTGCATGTTGTGCAGGATGAATAATTAGTCTATAATTATTAAATTTTTCTATAATAAATATTCTTTAACTTTTTTATATTTTATTTTATTTTTATTTTATTTATTATATATATTATATTTTTATTATTTTATAAAATAATATTTTATTATTTTTTCTTTTTCGTCCTCCTTCCTGTTCTCATACCTTCTTCGCACATGTTGGTGCCGCCCCACCACGTCTCCCCATCTCTCTCGACAAATATCGATCTCGATCGCACCTCGGTCCCTTCTCTTCTTCTCATACCTTCTTCGCGCCCGTCAATGCCACCCCACCACCACTCCCCTTCTTTCTTGACAAACGTTGATCCTGATCACACTCTTCGATGCCCCTGCCAATATCACCGCCTCCAGCACCACCATTGCCCCTCTTTTCTCCTCCCTTGCCTCCTGCCCGGCCCCCTTTCTACCGCTACCAACATCTCCCATCTCGGCCATCCCTCCTTTGCTCAGCTCCCTTTGTGTGCTCTTGCATTTTGAATTCCGCTCATGCCACTCCATAGCCCAGTAGGAGGGCCGGTCTTCAGTGGCACAACTAGCTGCAGAAGCTATGGTGCGGGCCTCATAGTTGCGCACCTTCTTATAATCGCGAAGGTGGTTGTCCCACTTTTCGTCACACTGGTTCTGGTTTCCGGAGGCAGGTGCTATTCCAACAATAGTTCTAGACCCACTTCCACTGCTGCTCTGCAGAGCAGGGGGCGGTCGTCAAAAGCTTCCTAGAGTTCAAAAAAGAGAAAAGAAAGAAGATAGGTAGATCAATATTATAGAGAGAGAAAGTGGAGAGGGAAAGAAGAGAGAGAAGAGAGAAAATCTTTTTCATTCTTTTCTTCCTTTCTCCCTTTTTTTTCTAAAATCCAATAATCTTAATAGAGATTGAAAATAGGAGAGAGGAAATAGAGAGAGAAAATTATTTTTTTAGAGAGAGAAAGATTCAAGATCAGAGATGGGGGAGAGCGAAGGTAGAGAAATTCTCTCTCTTTTTTTTTTATTTTTTTCTTTTTTTTTTAATTTTCCCTTTTTCTTTTCTTCTTCATTTTTCTTCTTTCATTTAGGACAAAATAGGGGATCTATGGATCCACATCTCCTCTTCCACCAATGCCATGGAGAACCCAACAGAATAGGTGGCGAGGCTTCCTCCCATGGTGGCATAGCTGCGGCCCCCCTGATCAAAGCTCGTTCGGTGATGGATGGTGCCGGGCAGTGCCAAAAAAATTATGAAAAGGAATGGCCAAAATAGAGCTCATAGAAATCCAAGTTATCCCTAAAAAATCAGTGCATATATCATAGAAATCACTATAAAAAAATCAGAGATAATGTTTCTTAAGGGATTACCTAGCTTTTAGTGATGTTGGGGACCACGATTTGACCGACACTTGTCTTCAAATACAAGAATAGGAATCGAACAGAATTACAAAAAGTTAGGAAGAAAATCGATGAATCCCAACAATGAAAGGTTGTGGTTTATAGAGATTAATTCAAGTTTTAGATGAAATAAAATTCCACCTATGGATCGAAAGTGGATTCTCAAAGGGAGAAGAAGTCCTCTGTCCATGCCCTATTTTCCCCTTTTTTCTTTCTTTTTTTTTCTTTTTTATGCTTTAGGATTCGTGGCATAGGCCACCACCATTAATTGCTAACCCTCCGCATCCAATTGACTCCTCAAACCTGGCAGCCATCATGGTGCTCTCGGCCATCTCTCCCATGATTGAAGCCTCATCCTCTCCTCCTCCCACCGCTGAGTCCTTGACATTCGGAAAGGATTTGGAATCACCAGTCATGGCCTTATTCGACATGATCTCAATGGCCACCTCATTATCGCCTAAATTGGAGGCAGGGGAGACGACGGTGGCTAGGAGGTCATCAACGATAGGGGTCTTGAGGCGAGCGAGGCTGAAGTCGGTGATCTTAGCAGAGAGGTAGATATCGAGGAGGATGTTGCTGGGCTTGATGTCACTGTGGATGACTAGGGGTTTGCACACGTCGTGGAGGAACTGGAGGCTACGGGCGATGTCGAGCACCACCGAGAACCGACGGCCCCAGTCCATCAACTCCGGGCATCGCCAGTCGAGCAACACATCCTGGAGGCTCCCATTGTGCATCAACTCATACTCCAGGAGCAGCCTCCACCCTATCCTAATGCCGGCGGCGGAGGCCTCCACCACCTCCTCCTTGTGCGCCTCCCACCGTCGCCACCACCACTGGCGACGGTGCTTCTTGTTAGAGCTGCAGTAGTCGAGGAGAGCCAACACCCATCCATAGTCCAGAGAGGATGCCATGGCGAGCATCTTGCCAACGAGGGCGAGCTCATTTTGGAACTCACGCTCTCCCTAGAGGGAATCAAAGTCCACAAACTTGACGACGATCACCTAGCCGGAGGGAAGGCCACTGTGGAATACGGGTCCAAACCTACCCTGGCCAAGCTTATGGGAGGGGGAGAAGGAGGTAGTGGCATGGTGGAGTTGGGAGTAAGCGAACTGGTGGAGGGAATGCTTGGCGGGTGAAGGGAATGCTGGCAACATAGAAGAACAGCCAGCACGGTGATTGATGCAGAAAATAAAAAAAATTAAAAAAAGTCGGAGCTCAACATGTAGCGTATTGAAAGAATTTTAACTTGCTGAGTTGACAATACCATAATACTCCTCCACAAGATATTATTTTATATATATACTACATTATAAGCCATGCGATACACGGTATACGATTTTTTTTAAAAAAAAATATAATTTGCACATCTAATGTTACAAAATTTTTAGATTAAAAAGTCAAAATAATATAAAAAATATCATAGATGATATCAAGTATTCTAAATGGAGATATAAAGAAAAGTAACATAATCATTTTTATCTTTTGCTGATACAAAAATTATTTCTTGAAATAATATTGTTAGCATTAGTTGTTTTATAATATTCATCAATAAGTAGAGCACGGCTACTTGTTTGCTTTCCATGTACATCTCTTTTCTTCATAGTTTTATCAACAACAGGACTATCATCTTGATTTGCTTCAATCTATAAAAAAAATTTAATTATTAATTATTAGAATAAAGTAGATAAATATAATAAGCAATATGTAAAAGAATAGAAATACATCACTCACAATGGATTTTTCATGATTTTTCTTGTCCGCTAATTCATTGTATGCATCATTCAAAATTATTTTAAGAACATTATAACTTTGTCTTTCTTCTTTGAGATTGTATTCATCAACTTTAATTTGGAAGGTATAATCTTGGTCTTATAGCTTTTTTGATTTCTAATGGAATAATAGAATCATCATCTTTTTGCATAAAGAGAAATACATAACCTTATATTATTAACTAATCAATTGGATAAATAAAATATAAAATATATGTTGTATATACCTTATCTATGCATAATTCTTTAGCTAATTTGCCTATTAACCATTGAGTAATTTTAACAAAAAGAATGAATGATGCAAATCCAGTATCATCTACAACATGAAATTGTAATCAGTATCTAAAGTAAAGGAAAGAATAGAACTAAATCAAAATTTATTATAACTAACAAATAAAAAATTATAATGGATATGCATAAAAGATGTGATATTAAAATATATAACATATAAATTCTAAGTATTAAATGTGAAGGCAAACCTTAGCATTGGGTACTTAGGCTCTATATTGCATCGATCACACCTGAATCCAACATTAGTGCATCTTACTTTTTTCTAACAAATTTGGCAAGCCATATAGCACCATCCAAATTTTGTTTCAATGTTGCTTATTAAAGCCTGGCAATTAAAGATAGTTTCCTACAAATCAAATAGTTTAATATTAATTATAGTTATATATTTAAATATAAATACCAAATTTAGAAAATTTACATGACATATGAATGAAGTTTTAGTATTATATAAGTTTAATCACCTATCCATGACAATCCCATTCAAGTAGATTTTATTTCTTGAATTGTCATCCTTTTAACATATAATGGATTAGTAGAAGTAGTTTATAATTGGCTTTGAGATATAATCTCTTGAACATCATTTACACATGGTAAATCTTTATTGAAATAGTTATAAAATTTAGTTAGTAGTTTGTCCTATGAAATTTTATAATAAGATATATAATGAATACATAAACAATACCTATGATTAAAACTTTTCACTTCTGGTATATCCAAGTTGACATAAATTTTCGTTACACTCATAGAGGAAAAATAATGTTCACCTATAATATAAATTTCTTATTAAGAACAAAAATTCTAATATCAAAGACAAAATTAAAAATAAGTTTTGAATACCTCAAAATGCTTTAACAGTTGTTGATGTTACAATTAGAATTAGATGAGAGAAACTTTGCAAAATTTTAGTTTCATCTAAATAATCAATAGCATTACCCCAAAGGATGACCTTTATCTGTAATCCACTACAAAAACATCAAGTAGGATTAGAAAGATAAATACTATATTTTTAAATAAATCATGTACTGTATATAAAGTAAAATACATACTCAAGCATCAATAGCTCCATTTTTTTTTAAATAATTAAGTTATTAGCATGAATATTCTCTAAAGGTCTCATGGTAATTAAATTTCCAACAACATCTGCAAAATGTAGACATAAAAAATATTTATTAGTTGAATAAAATAACCAAAAAGTTAAGTAAAATATAGAAATATCTTTTTTGTTCTTACCACTGTAATAACCCAATTTAAACAAAAAAAAATGAGAGAAGAGGTTGATGCTCCTGACCACCATCATAAAGCAAGAAATTCATCAAAAGCTTCACGAGGTGTATTTTTGAAAAAGTAGTGCTCACTCTAACATCTGAACAACATAGAGAGAATTTTTGAAATTTAAAATTTTTTTAGATTTTTTATAGTTCTTTTCTTCATACCACATAATTAGGCACCACATTGTTCATAATATAACAAATTAGGCGCTTCTGAAATCACAAGTGAGTAAATCATTCTAAAAACCGTAATGTATATAAGTTTTGATTTTTTAAATAAAAATAAATATAATTATTGGACATATAATTATAGAAAAATAAATAAGAGGAAAAAAACTAAGTTTCAATCGGCTTTTGATTGTGTTCTCACAATATTAAGATCTTTTTTTCTTTTCTTGGACAATATTTAGTCTGCCTTCCTAAGTCTTGCAATTCTGAGATAAATCCATAGCTACTTGTTGGAATAGCAGAATCTTTATCATCTCTAAATTTATCAAACTTATAATTTCTAAACTCATAATTAAAAAATTTCGACATTGATAAGTATTATCTATATCAAAAAATTTGATGGTGCTCCAACATTATTAAGATTTTTATGTTCTTTTCTTTGACAAATATTTGCCAATCTTTTAAGTCTGCACATTGAGATGAATCTATAGCTATTGTAGGAATAGTTTGAAGCATTTGTGATTCTCAAATTATATAGACATGAGTAGCATTTTTAAGTCTTGCTTTCCCTCGATTTCAGTATAAGAAAATTGGAAAGAATTATAAACATGAAGGGCTTTAAAATGCATCATTCTCTTTTGTTTTACTATTCAATGTAGCATGCTCAAATTTTTTCTTAGATTTTCTAAATATTTGTTCATGCAAGTATAAATATAACATTGCTAAATATCAAAAATTATTTTGTTGTTACAGCGCAAGCAGGATATTATTGTAATGCATTTGTGATGTGGAGCCAAAGTTGCAATGGATCTGGCCGGTGGGACAGAGCTTGGGATTGAAAAAAGAACAATGTGGTGGCACCACTTTTATGAACTTTGTTGCTGTATATATAAATATTTGATCATATTTTGGGTTGAAAAATCCATACCACACCCACTATTTCCACCTGTCATTTTCCCTCCTTGATGGTGAGTTTTTATATATAATAATCGTATTACAAATACAAGTGACTTAAAATGAAAAATCTTTAATAAGATTTTAAAAATAATTTACATCTCAAAATTATTTTTTTTTCATTATTCTTTTATAAGGCAATTTATCAATTGCCAAAAGGTGTAATGAGATTTGGCTTCATCGTATCCATTCTAGTTTAGAACATGATAATTAAGAAACTATTTTATATTGATTTAAGAAATGCTAGCATATTATATGGTTTTTAATCTTTAACAAGGTATTTTGTGGTTGTATTGTTGGGCAATTAGCAGCTATCACATATTTTATTTAAAAAAATAATTTGGCAGCTATCAATATCCTATTTGATGATGTCAAGCCTAATCATTTGGATTTGTGACACAAAATATCAAGACTATCCAGAAATTCAAAAACAAAATAAAATTGGTAAAAGTAGGAAAAAAAAGACCTGAAAGAAAAACTAATTATTATGCATGTAAAATTATTATAATTATGCATGTACTATAGCCTTGTCTTAGTGATTCTTGATTTTTTTTTGCATGAACTCCAATGTTGCTTTGATAGCTATTAATAAAGTACTCATTCTGCATCATAAATTAAAAGCAAAATTATCGTCAAGAGAAGGCCACAATCCTCACCATGCACGTGCTCACATAATAATTAGACCAAGCATATATATATATATATATATATATACTATATATATTATTATATATTATATATATATATATATTATATATCATATTATTAGTTCCATTAATCGGGTTCTTTCTTGTGTCCTTGCGGAGTTGCACTGGATGTGTGATTAAGGAAATAGGTGAGAAGGTATTGCTAGGTCTATAGCCCATATCCAAACAAACCATTTGCCATGTTGATCACAAACCATTCACAAATTGTTTAGATTTATAAAGGCCTATAATTTGTAGAAAAAAGCTTATATGAATATATATAATATATTCTCTTGTATTAATTATTATAATCATTAATTCATGAATAGTTTTATTAAATTTTATATTTTTTAAATTTAGAGAATAATTAAATTAAAACTAAATGTGAGGATCCATACAAATAATTGCTAAATCTTTTCCACTACTAGACCTATCGTAATTATAGAAAGTTTATGGCTAGACTTAAAATACAACTGGCTCCATCCAATAGCTGTATTGTTAAATAAATTTGCTTATTGAAAACCCAACAGGTCTAGCCTTGAAGTACCAGACTTAGATTCGAAATCGGATCCCAGATATCTAGACCCGGCTCTCCGGACCCGAGATCGGGGTCCGCCCATGGTCAATAGAGAGCGAATCTTATGCGGAGAGGGAGAGGTGGGAGGGACTAAGAGAGGAAAGAACTGAGGGTGGGAGAGAGCGGAGGTGGCATGGGCAAGATCGGGATCTGACCGCGGTCCGTTGGGAGATCCGAGGGGGCACGAATGAGATCGGGGTCCGACCACGATTGACTGGGAGATCTGAGGGGTTTGCATGTGAACGGGTCCAAGCAGGAGATCCGAGGGGTGCGGAATGAGATCGGGGTCGACTTAGCGATCCACCGGGAGATCCAAGGGTGGTGTGGCGCGATGGTTCCATCCCGAGAGATCCCAAGGGGCACGGAAGAAATTAGGGGTCGCACACCTCAGTCTGCTGGGAGATCGGGAGGGGGCCGGGCGAATGGTCCGGCGCAGGGAGGCAAGGCTGAGAGAGGAGGGAGGTGGTCTAACTCACTGGTTGAGGGAGATTGAGATAGGGAAAGAGAGAGCCGAGCGGGTCTGCCTCACACACAAGGATTGAGAGAGGGAGAGGGAAGTCTGGCCTCTGCCAGTGAAGAAGATCCAAGAAGAGGGAGGGCCTGAGAAGAGAGAGGAAGGGGGGTCCTAGCCTCGTCGGCAGGAGATCTAAGAGAGAGATGGGGAGAGGCGGGGGGGACCGGGAGATTGGGAGACCGATCAAAGGGAGAGAGTTTAGAAATGAGAGATATATACATTTTTTAATAATGTTTAATACATATAAATTATTTGGGTCTGGATATTAAATATCCAGACCCTAACCCATTATGTTATGATTTATAGGTCTGGGTTTTCAGTTCAGGTAAACAGGTCTGATACTAATCCCAGACCCAGACCGTTGGATAAATGCTCATGGGTCTGGGTCCTGGACGCCAACCCGTTGACAGCTCTACATCCAATGCTGTGTTCTTGGGATACCAAGCTCCTCAAAAACTAAACAAAAACATTTCATGAATTTCTTTGCCACGTCCGTGAGGTTGGGTGTAGCTATGTGACATGTTTTCGATTAGGAAAGGATTAAATTTTTCACTAAACCCAACAGAATGGGTAAGATTCATGGTATAAAATAATTATTGCATATAAAAAACTATTCAGAAGACCTTGCATCGTTGCATGGAATGAAAAATTATAGTCCTATAATTATTAAATTTTTCTATAATAAATATTATTAACTTTTTTATATTTTATTTTATTTTTAATTTTATTTATTATATATATTATATTTTTATTATTTTATAAAATAATATTTTATTATTTTTTTCTTTTTCGTCCTCCTTCCTATTCTCAATACGCCAATCTTTGCACATGTTTGGTGCGCCCCACCCACGTCTTCCCCATCTTCTCGACAAATATCGATCGCACACTTCGGTCCTTCTCTTCTTCTCATACATTTTTTTTTTTTTTCTTGTGCCCGTCAATGCACCCCACCACCACTCCCCTTCTTTTCTTGACAAACATTGAATCCTGATCACACTCTTCGATGCCCCTGCCAATATCACCACCTCCACACCACCATTGCCCCTCTTTTCTCCTCCCTTGCCTCCTGCGACCCCCTTTTACCACTACAACATCTCCTCTCGGCATCCCTCCTTTGCTCAGCTTTCCCTTTGGTGTCTCTTTTGCATTTTGAATTCCGCTTATGCCACTCCATACCCAGTAGGCAGGGCCGATCTCCAGTGGCACAACTAGCTTACAGAAGCTATGGTGCGGGCCTCATAGTTGCGCACCTTAATTATAATCGCGAAGGTGGTTTGTCACACACTTTGCTCGTCACACTGGTTCTGGTTTCGGAGGGCAGTGTTATTCCATAACAATAGTTCTAGACCCACTTCCACTGCTGCTCTGCAGAGTAGGGGCGGTCGTCAAAAGCTTTCTAGAGTTTCAAAAAAGGAGAAAAGAAAAGAAGATAGGTAGTAATATTATAGAGAAGAGCAAAGTGGAGAGGAAAAGAAGAGAGAAGAGATAAAATCTTTCAATTCTTTTTTTCCTTTCTTCCTTTTTTTTTCTAAAATCCAATAATCTTTAATAGAGATTGAAAATAGGAGAGAGGAAATAGAAGGAGAGAAAATTATTTTTTTAGAGAGAGAAGATCTAAGATCAAGAGATGGGGGAGAGCCCGAAGGTAGAGAAAATTCTCTCTCCTTTTTTTTTTATTTTTTTCCTTTTTTTTTTCAATTTTTCTCTTTTTTTTCTTCTTCATTTTCTTCTTTCATTAGGACAAAAACAGGGAATCTATGGATCCACATCTCCTCTTCCACCAAATGCATCGGAGAACCCAACAGAATAGGTTGGCGAGGCTTCCTCCCATCGTGGCGTTAGCTGCGGCCAGGCCTGATCAAGCTCATTGGGATGGAATTGTGCCGGCAGTGCCAAAAAAAATTATTGAAAAGGAATGACCAAAATAGACTCATAGAAATCCAAGTTATCTCTTAAAAAATCAAGTGCATATATCATAGAACAACTAATAAAAATCAGAGATAATGTTTCTTAAGGGATTTAACTAGCTTTTAGTGGAATGTTGGGGACAACGATTTGACCGAACTTGTTCTTCAATTAACAAGCATAGGAGATCGAACAAATTACAAAAGTTAGGAAGAAAAACGATGAATCCGAAACAATGAAAGGTTGTGGTTTATAGAGAGATTAATCAAGTTTTAGATGAAAATAAAATTCCACCTATGGAACGAAAGTGGTTCTCAAAGGAGAAGAAGTCTCTTATCCGTGCCCCTATTTCTCTTTGTTTTCTTTTTTTTTTTTTCTTTTTTATGCTTTAGGATTCGTGTGCACAGGCCAACCACCCATTAATTGCTAACCCTCTGCATTTCCAATTGACTCCTCAAACCTGGCAAGCCATTATGGTCTTTCGGCCATCTCTCCCTGGATTGAAAGCCTTATCCTCTCCTCCTCCCACTGCTGAGTCCTTTGACATTCGGGAAAGCAAATTTGAATACGGTAGTTCATTTTGTTGTGTTGTAATTGTGTGATGTGATTTGATTTGGCCACCGTTTTCATTTTCTCCTAAAATTGGAGGCAGGGTAGACGACGGTGGCCAGGAGGTCATCAAACGATAGGGTCTTGAGGCGAGCGGGTTGAAGTCGATGATCTTAAGCAGAGAGTAAAATAATCGAGAGGGATGTTGCTGGGCTTGATGTCACCTGTGGATGACTAGGGGTTTGCACACGTCGTGGAGGAACTTGGAGGCTTACGGGCGATGTTCGAGACCACCGAGAACGACAGGCCCAGTCCAATCAACTCGTGGCATCGCCAGTTCGATGCAACACATCCCAGAGGCTCCCATTGTGCACAACTCATACTCTCGGAGCAAGCTCCACCCTAAACTAATGCCCGGTGGCGGAGGCCTGCACCACCTTCCTCCTTGTGCGCCTCCCACCGTCGCCCACCAACCACTACCGACGGATATGATTTTGATAATTGCAATCGATCAAATTGGAGAATTTATCTCTGCCTATATACAATATCTTTAGATACTAATTTTTAATTATTCTCTCAAAGTTGTAGTGGATCTGATATCTGACAAAATAAAAGCCTCGTAACAAATAGAACTCTCATTTGTGGATCTGTTGCCTAATAACCAGCTTCTATCAAACATTCATTCAATTTCTTATCAGAATCTAGTAAACTAAGAGCATGACATGCATCCTTAAAATTTGGATATGTGACACCATTTACAGTATGAATATCTTCATAACATGTAGGCCCTTTTATAATATTTAATAATATTTTTAGATAAAATCTCTCATCACTTACAGGATGTGCATAATATATTCTTTCAATACATCTTCTAGACAATCTTCATTTCCATTCTTTCATATTACTATGCCATACCCAATAAATTAGAAATTCAGTATAAGTTAATGCTCGTGCATCCTCATATCTTTGATTCATTTTCATCCACTCGATGAATATGGTATCTTTAATGTGAGACTGATTTATTACATTGAGCAAGTTAGCAAAGTCATGAAAAATAATGGATTGCTGATCAGGAAGATGAAAACTAAGTCTCTCAACACCAGGCCCATGATAATTAATTCTAAAATCAAATATTCTCCAACATGCTTCTGAAGCCAAAATGTAATGGCAATCTAAAAATTATTTAATCTCATCCACAATTGGTCTATGGTTCTCATTGTTCGCATCAGAATCATCACCAATTTTCTCTAAGATTATAGTTCTTTGATCTGAGCCTTTATTGACATATTTGAATAGATATTTAATCGATCGAGAATGATTAACACCACTCAACATTAATGTGAGCCTGATATTTTATCAATAAGTCAATATTGTGAGGAACCATATAATGATTATTAAATAATATTTCATTATTTTCAACTACTCTATCATTATTACTTCATCGATATACTGGAAAGTCATCAGCATCCACCATAGTTGTTTCATTGAACATTTTTGGAAAGTATTTTGTGCATTTATTATTGATCATACAAGGAGAAGAAGGATTGACAACCCCACAAAGTCCATGAGTCATAAATTATTGGACAGCTTGAAAAGTAATTAGATCAATTTTATAATAAAAAATTTTTGCATTGATGATACGATCTATATCCATAGCAGAAGGATATTTATCATTATCATAAAGGAATAGAAGAATATGTGCATGTGGAAGGCTCCTCTTCTGAAACTCAATAGAATATACAACTACATAAAAAATACAAAGAGAATTAAAAAATCAATAATAAAAAATTGATAGAAAAAAATAAAAATAATACAAATCTGCTATAACTCTTTCAAATATTTTCTCATGTTTTAAATCATGAAGAAGCTCATCTAATTTTATTTTGAAGACCTATAAAATAATATCAGGATGTTCAGAAGATTGTTGACTTGGTATCTTTTTCAAAAAATAACTAATTTTTGATCATTTAGAATTGCAAGTAAATATAATAAATAAATCAGGATAACCTGCGCATCAACAAATTGTCATAGCATTTTGATAATTCTGCATAAAATATCTAGGACCATCAGTAAATGAGGAGGGTAACACAATATGTTTTCCAACTGATGAAGCTTGAGTATCACCTCTTAGATTAATAGCATCTTTCAACCCATAAATATAATTCTGATCGAAGTTGAGGTTGGTTCTTTCTAATCCAACAAAGATGATTCTCTTCAATACAAGTATAGCAATCAACAATATATTACTAAAATAGCCTGCCTCATCATAATAACGTATGACTTTTAGATATTCGATATTGTAATCGATAAGCATAAAATTCTCTTATACTCACATTTTGATATTTTTGTTATTGTTTTTCAATAATACTTCTTCTTATAATACCAATATAGAAACCATCTTCACCATATGAAAAAACTTACAGATACTGCATTGCCATAAAACTGGGAGGTAGTTCATTAATATGATATAAACCATTAGTTTGATGTTCAATAATAATATCACGGCCAGAAGAATGTATATCAAAATCATCAACAATTAAAGCAGCAACCTCAGAACATGAAGGGCTATTATATTATCTTGTATCGATATTTCTATCACTCAAAAGTCAAAGTCTGACCTTAGCGATATCAGACTCTTGGAATCTATCACGTGCCATTCGAAAAGCTAGGACCAAAAAATTGTAGTTGTCTAACTTTGTATCAAATCTATCACAATATCAAGATCCAGAGATTTTGATCCATAATTCTTTTCTAAACAATTGACTCTATTAGAGACCTCATTATCAGTATCATAAATATATAATTAAATAAATTTAGGTTTATTTTCCTCAATAGGCAATAATAACCCAATCTTATGATGATTTTTGCCATTCAAATGGAAGATATAAGGGCTTGAACCATAATTAATAGAGCTATATATCAATATTTCATCCCATTGAAGTAAAGAAAAAATGAAATTATATATTCTTATATTTTCTCAGAATCTTGTTGATCTCCGACCACCATCATAAGCAAGCAATTCATCAAGCATCAGAGGTGTATTTTTGAAAAGTAGTAGCTTCACTCTACCATCTGAACAACATAGAGAGAATTTCAAATTTAAATTTTTTTTAGATTTTATAGTTCTTTCTTCATACCACATAATAGCACCACATTGTTCATATATACAATTAGGCCTTCCGAAATCCCAAGGTTGAGTAAATCTTTCTAAAAAGTAATGTATATAAGTTTTGATTTTTTAAATAAAAATAAATATAATTATTGGAATATAATTATAGAAAATAAAAAGGAGGAAAAAAATACTAACTTTCAATAGGCTCTGATTGTGTTCTAATAATATTAAGATCTTTTTTTCTTTTCTCTGACAATATTAGCCATCTTCTAAGTCTTGCATTCTGAGATAAATCCATAGCCACTGTTGGAACAGCAGAATCATTTATCATCTCCAAATTATCAAACTTATAATTTCTAAACTCATAATTTAAAAATTTTGACATTGATAAAGTATTATCTATATCAAAAAAATTTTTGATTGGTGCTCCAACATTATTAAGATTTTTATTTCTTTTCTTTGATAATATTTGCCATCTTTTAAGTCTTGCACATTGAGATGAATCCATAGCTGTTGTAGGAATAGTAGAAGCATTTGTGATTCTCAAATTATATAGACATGAATAGCATTTTAAGTCTTGCTTCTCCTATTTCAGTATAGAAAATTGGAAGAATATATAAACATGAAGGCCTTAAAATGCATCATTCTCTTTTGTTTAATATTCATGTAGCATGCCTCAGTTTTTCTTAGATTCTCTAAATATTTGTTCATGCAAGTATAAATATACATGCTAATTCAAAAATTATTTTGTTGTTATAGCACAAGCAAGATATTATTGTATTGCATTATGTGATGTGGAGATCAAAAGTTGCAATGGATCATGCCACAGCTTGGGAAATGAAAAAGGACAACGTGTGGCACCACTTTATGAACTTTGTTGCTGTATATATTAAATATTGATCAATATTTTGGGCTGAAAAAATCCATACCACACCCATATTTCACCCATCATTTCCTACTTGATGGTGAGTTTTATATATAATTAATGTATTACAAAATGTCAGGTGGACATAAATGAAAAATCTTTATAGATTTTAAAATAATTGACATATCATAATTATTTTTATCTTTCATTATTCTTTTACTAAGGCAATTTATCAATTGCCAAAAGGTGTGATGAGATTTGGCTTCATCGATATCCATTCTAGTTAGAACATATAATTAGAAAATATTTATATTGATTTAAGAAATGCTAGCATATTATATGGTTTTATCTTTAACAAGGTATTTTGTGGTTGTATGTTGGCAACTAGTAGCTATCACGGTATTTTATTTAAAAAAATAATTGTGCAGCTATCAATATCTATTTGATGATGCAAGCTAATCATTTGGATTTGTGACACAAAATATCAAACCTATCAAAAAATTCAAAAACAATAAATTGGTAAAAGCAGGAAAAAAAGACATGAAAGAAGAAAAACTATTATTATGCTTGTAAAATTATTATAATTATGCATGTTACTATAGCCTTGTGCTAGTGATTCTTGATCTTTTTTGCATAGACTCCAATGTTGCTTGATAGCTACTTAATATAAGTACTCATGCTGCATCATAAATTAAAGCAAAAATTATCTCAAGAGAAGCCACAACTCCTCACCATGCACGTGCTCACATAATATACAAGCATATATATATATATATATATATATATATATATATATATATATATATATATATATATATATATATATATTAGTTCCATTAATCGGGTTTCTTTCTTGTGTCTTGCGGAGTTGCAAGGATGTGTGATTAAGGAATAGGTGAAGAATGTTGTCTAGGTCTATAGCCATATCCAAACAAACCATTGCCATGTTGATCACAAACCATTTACAAATAGTTTAGATTTATAAGGCCATATATTTGTAGAAAAAGCTTATATGAATATATAAATATATGCTCTTGTCATTAATTTTATAATCATTATTCATGAATAGTTTATTAAATTTTATATTTTTTTAAATTTAGAGAATATTAAATAAAACTAATATGTGAGGATCCATACAAATAAATGCTCAATCTTTTACCACTACTAGACCTACTGTAATTATAGAAAGTTTATGGCTAGACTTAAAATACAACTGGCTCCATCCAATAGCTGCATTGTTAAATAAATTTGCTTATTGAAAACCCAACAGGTCTGGCCTTGAAGTACCAGACTTAGACCCGAATGGATCCCAGATATCCAGACCCGATTCTGGGACCCGAGATTGGGGTCCAACCGTGGCCCATCGGTGAGCGAATCTCGCAGCGGAGAGGGAGAGGTGGGGAGGGACTAAGAGAGGAAGAGACTGAAGAGAGGGAGAGAGTGGAGGTGGCATGGGCGAGATCGGGATCCGAACCATGGTCCATCGGGAGATCCGAGGGGGCGCGAATGAAGATCGGGGTTCGACCATGGTTCACTGGGAGATCCGAGGGGTTGCAGGTGACGGTCCAGCAGGAGATCCGAGGGGGTGCGGGTGAGATCGGGGTCCGATTGCGATCCATCGGGAGATCCGAGGGTGTGTGGGCGATGGTCCACCGAGAGATCCAAGGGGGCACGGAAGAAATTAGGGTCCAACTACAGTCTGCTGGGAGATCGGAGGGGGCACGGGCGATGGTCCGCGAGGGAGGCAGGCTGAGAGAGGGAGGGAGGTGGTCTAACCTCACTGGTGAGGGAGATTGAGATAGGGAAAGAGAGAGCGAGCGGGTCCAGCCTCACCAACAAGGGATTGAGAGAGGGAGAGGGAGAGTCTGGCCTCGCCAGTGAAGAAGATCAAGAGAGGGAGAGGCTGAGAGAGAGAAGGAGGGGGTCCAGCCTCATCGGCGAGGGAGATCGAGAGAGAGATGGGGAGAGGAGGGGGGACCGGAGATGGGAGACCGACAGAGGGAGAGAGTTAGAATGAGAGATATCTACATTTTTTATTATGTTTAATATATATATATTATTTGGGTCCGGATATTAAATATCCAGACCCTACCCATTTATGTTATGATTTATCGGGTCCATGGGTCCGAGTTCGGATAAATGGGTCTGAATACTAATACCAGACCCAGACCGTTGGATAAATACTCATGGGTCTCGGGTCTGGACCCGACCCATTGACACCTCTACATCCAATGCCTGTGTTCTTGGGATACCAAGCTCTCAAAAACTAAACAAAAATATTTTCATGAATTCTTTGCCACAATAACGTTGAAGGTTGGTGTAGCTATGTGACATGTTTCGATTAGGAAGGATTAATTTTTCACTAAACCCAACAAATGGTAGATTCATGGTATAAAATATTATTGCATATAAAACTAGTCAAAGACCTGCATGTTGCATGGAATGAATAATTATAGTCTATAATTATTAAATTTTTCTATAATAAATATTATTTAACTTTTTTATATTTTATTTTATTTTTATTTTATTTATTATATATATTATATTTTTATTATTTTATAAAATAATATTTTATTATTTTTTCTTTTTCGTCCTCCTTCCGGTTCTCATACCTTCTTCGCACATGTTGGTGCCGCCCCACCACGGCTCCCCATCTCTCTCGACAAATATCGATCGCACCTCGGTCCCTTCTCTTCTTCTCATACCTTCTTTGCGCCCGTCAATGCCACCCCACCACCACTCCCCTTCTTTCTTGACAAACGCTGATCCTGATCACACTCTTCGATGCCCCTGCCAATATCACCACCCCCAGCACCACCATTGCCCCTCTTTTCTCCTCCCTTGCCTCCTGCCCGGCCCCCTTTCTGTCGCTACCAACATCTCCCATCTCGGCCATCCCTCCTTTGCTCGGCTCCCTTTGTGTGCTCTTGCATTTTGAATTCCGCTCATGCCACTCCATGGCCCAGTAGGAGGGTCGGTCTCTAGTGGCACAACTAGCTGCAGGAAGCCATGGTGCGGGCCTCATAGTTGCGCACCTTCTTATAATCGCGAAGGTGGTTGTCCCACTTTTCGTCGCACTGGTTCTGGTTCCGGAGGCAGGTGCTATTCCAACAATAGTTCTAGACCCACTTCCACTGCTGCTCTGCAGAGCAGGGGGCGGTCGTCAAAAGCTTCCTAGAGTTCAAAAAAGAGAAAAGAAAGAAGATAGGTAGATCAATATTATAGAGAGAGAAAGTGGAGAGGGAAAGAAGAGAGAGAAGAGAGAAAATCTTTTTCATTCTTTTCTTCCTTTCTCCCTTTTTTTTCTTTTTCTAAAATCCAATAATCTTAATAGAGATTGAAAATAGGAGAGAGGAAATAGAGAGAGAAAATTATTTTTTTAGAGAGAGAAAGATTCAAGATCAGAGATGGGAGAGAGTGAAGGTAGAGAAATTCTCTCTCTTTTTTTTATTTTTTTCTTTTTTTCAATTTTCTCTTTTTCTTTTCTTCTTCATTTTTCTTCTTTCGTTTAGGACAAAATAGGGATCTATGGATCCACATCGCCTCTTCCACCAATTCCATGGAGAACCCATCAGAATAGGTGGCGAGGCTTCCTCCCATGGTGGCGCAGCCGCGGCCCCCCTGATCAAAGCTCGTCGGTGATGGATGGTGCCGGGCGGTGCCAAAAAAATGATGAAAAGGAATGGCCAAAATAGAGCTCATAGAAATCCAAGTTATCCCTAAAAAATCAGTGCATATATCATAGAAATCACTATAAAAAAATCAGAGATAATGTTTCTTAAGGGATTACCTAGCTTTCAGTGATGTTGGGGACCACGATTTGACCGACACTTGTCTTCAAATACGAGAATAGGAATCGAACAGAATTACAAAAAGTTAGGAAGAAAATCGATGAATCCCAACAATGAAAGGTTGTGGTTTAATTTAGAGATTAATTCGAGTTTTAGATGAAATAAAATTCCACCTATGGATCGAAAGTGGATTCTCAAAGGGAGAAGAAGTCCTCTGTCCGTGCCCTATTTCCCCCTTTTTTCTTTCTTTTTTTTTTTCTTTTTTATGCTTTAGGATTCGTGTGCACAGGCCACCACCATTAATTGCTAACCCTCCGCATCCAATTGACTCCTCAAACCTGGCAGCCATCATGGTGCTCTCGGCCATCTCTCCCATGATTGAAGCCTCATCCTCTCCTCCTCCCACCGCTGACTCCTTGACATTCGGAAAGGATTTGGAATCACCAGTCATGGCCTTATTCGGCACGATCTCAATGGCCACCTCATTATCGCCTAAATTGGAGGCAGGGTAGACGACGGTGGCCTAGGAGGTCATCAGCGATAGGGGTCTTGAGGCGAGCGAGGCCGAAGTCGGTGATCTTGGCAGGAGAGGTAGGCATCGAGGAGGATGTTGCTGGGCTTGATGTCACTGTGGATGACTAGGGGTTTGCACACGTCGTGGAGGAACTGGAGGCTACGGGCGATGTCGAGCACCACCGAGAACCGACGGCCCCAGTCCATCAACTCCGGGCATCGCCAGTCGAGCAACACATCCCGGAGGCTCCCATTGTGCATCAACTCATACTCCAGGAGCAGCCTCCACCCTATCCTAATGCCGGTGGCGGAGGCCTCCACCACCTCCTCCTTGTGCGCCTCCCACCGTCGCCACCACCACTGGCGACGGTGCTTCTTGTCGGAGCTGCAGTAGCCGAGGAGAGCCACCACCCATCCATAGTCCGGGGAGGATGCCATGGCGAGCATCTTGCCAATGAGGGTGAGCTCATTTTGGAACTCACGCTCTCCCTAGAGGGAATCAAAGTCCATAAGCTTGACGACGATCTCCTGGCCGGAGGGAAGGCCACTGTGGAATACGGGTCCGAACCTACCCTGGCCAAGCTTATGGGAGGGGGAGAAGGAGGTAGTGGCATGGTGGAGTTGGGAGTAAGCGAACTGGTGGAGGGAATGCTTGGCGGGTGAAGGGAATGCTGGCAATATAGGAGAACAGCCAGCACGGTGATTGATGCAGAAAATAAAAAAAATTAAAAAAAGTCGGAGCTCAACATGTAGCGTATTGAAAGAATTTTAACTTGCTGAGTTGGCAACACCATAATACTCCTCCACAAGATATTATTTTATATATATACTACATTATAACCCATGCGATACACGGTATATGATTTTTTTTAAAAAAAAATATATTTTGCACATCTAATGTTACAAAATTTTTAGATTAAAAAGTCAAAATAATATAAAAAATATCATAGATGATATCAAGTATTCTAAATGGAGATATAAAGAAAAGTAACATAATCATTTTTATCTTTTGCTGATACAAAAATTATTTCTTGAAATAATATTGTTAGCATTAGTTGTTTTATAATATTCATCAATAAGTAGAGCACGGCTACTTGTTTGCTTTCCATGTACATCTCTTTTCTTCATAGTTTTATCAACAACAGGACTATCATCTTGATTTGCTTCAATCTATAAAAAAAATTTAATTATTAATTATTAGAATAAAGTAGATAAATATAATAAGCAATATGTAAAAGAATAGAAATACATCACTCACAATGGATTTTTCATGATTTTTCTTGTCCGCTAATTCATTGTATGCATCATTCAAAATTATTTTAAGAACATTATAACTTTGTCTTTCTTCTTTGAGATTGTATTCATCAACTTTAATTTGGAAGGTATAACTTGGTCTTATAGCTTTTTTGATTTCTAATGGAATAATAGAATCATCATCTTTTTGCATAAAGAGAAATACATAACCTTATATTATTAACTAATCAATTGGATAAATAAAATATAAAATATATGTTGTATATACCTTATCTATGCATAATTCTTTAGCTAATTTGCCTATTAACCATTGAGTAATTTTAACAAAAAGAATGAATGATGCAAATCCAGTATCATCTACAACATGAAATTGTAATCAGTATCTAAAGTAAAGGAAAGAATAGAACTAAATCAAAATTTATTATAACTAACAAATAAAAAATTATAATGGATATGCATAAAAGATGTGATATTAAAATATATAACATATAAATTCTAAGTATTAAATGTGAAGGCAAACCTTAGCATTGGGTACTTAGGCTCTATATTGCATCGATCACACCTGAATCCAACATTAGTGCATCTTACTTTTTTCTAACAAATTTGGCAAGCCATATAGCACCATCCAAATTTTGTTTCAATGTTGCTTATTAAAGCCTGGCAATTAAAGATAGTTTCCTACAAATCAAATAGTTTAATATTAATTATAGTTATATATTTAAATATAAATACCAAATTTAGAAAATTTACATGACATATGAATGAAGTTTTAGTATTATATAAGTTTAATCACCTATCCATGACAATCCCATTCAATAGATTTTATTTCTTGAATTGTCATCCTTTTAACATATAATGGATTAGTAGAAGTAGTTTATAATTGGCTTTGAGATATAATCTCTTGAACATCATTTACACATGGTAAATCTTTATTGAAATAGTTATAAAATTTAGTTAGTAGTTTGTCCTATGAAATTTTATAATAAGATATATAATGAATACATAAACAATACCTATGATTAAAACTTTTCACTTCTGGTATATCCAAGTTGACATAAATTTTCGTTACACTCATAGAGGAAAAATAATGTTCACCTATAATATAAATTTCTTATTAAGAACAAAAATTCTAATATCAAAGACAAAATTAAAAATAAGTTTTGAATACCTCAAAATGCTTTAACAGTTGTTGATGTTACAATTAGAATTAGATGAGAGAAACTTTGCAAAATTTTAGTTTCATCTATATAATCAATAGCATTACCCCAAAGGATGACCTTTATCTGTAATCCACTACAAAAACATCAAGGTAGGATTAGAAAGATAAATACTATATTTTTAAATAAATCATGTACTATAAATAAAATAAAATACACACTCAAGCATCAATAGCTCCATTTTTTTTTAAATAATTAAGTTATTAGCATGAATATTCTCTAAAGGTCTAATGGTAATTAAATTTCCAACAACATCTGCAAAATGTAGACATAAAAAATATTTATTAGTTGAATATAATAACCAAAAAGTTAAGTAAAATATAGAAATATCTTTTTTCTTCTTACCACTGTAATAACCCAATTTATACAAAAAAAAATGAGAGAAGACTCTGTGAAGCTGTCTTCTTCCCGAATGACTCCCAATCAGAGTTAGAAATCCTTCACCGGAAGGAGTGGAACTCCTCCCCTCTGGCACTATTTAAAGAGGAGGTGTCTTCCCTCTCCTTTCCATCAAGATTCAAGGAAAAAACTGGTGGGGATCGCCGAAGTTTCTTCTTAGAACTCTTAAACATATCCATCGAGAATCTGAGTTGGAGAGATCATCAGAGCCCAAGGTAAGCCCGCCCCTTCTTTCTTCCACTTTTTTCTTCCTTCGCATTATGTCAGTGACCACCACCAAACATCGAGTTCACCGGATATTTTTGAGATTTCCCATCAATGTTTTTCCCTTGTTGGCTTCTTGTTTGCTTTGAAATTTTTTGGCACCGGCATGAAGGGAAATCCTGATTTCCCGATCCAGGTTCGTCCAGATCTGATTAGATCAAGAGATATATTTCAAAATTTTTTCTCTTGATCTCAATCAGATCTTGATATGTTTCAGATCTGATTCTTATTATTTTAATAAATAAAATAAAATAAGATAAATTAAATCAAATTTAATTTACCTGATTTGGGTAATCCTATTACCCTGTAGATGATCCTGATTGCAGCGGAAGGTTCTGGATCTTAGCCACGCAAGCGCCTGGCCTCTACCGGTATCCACTCGGGTTGGATCTGGAGAACCTCTTCTTCTCTATCACACCTCCAAAAATCAGATCTGGATCTGATTTGGAGGATCTTCAAAACTCTTTTGAAGATCTGCAGTCGTCCTTTTGCAGCAGCGCAGCCTTCTTGCTTTTGATCGCCTTTCCTTGATCTGAATCGCACCAAACTAAGTCCAAAACACTTTTGGACGTGGAGAGCAAGGGGAGAAGAGAGTATGGCGTGGAGAAGGAGGGGAGAGGCAGCCTTGGACGTGGGAAATCTCTTTCAATAAGACTTTGACTTGGAATTAGGGTTGGGCGCAGGGTCTTATTTATAGACTAAGCGTGATCCAACTCTTCTTCCTCTCAACCAATCACAACCCTTTGTGAAATCAGATCTAAATCTGATTGGTTGAAAAAGAGACCCCTGGATTCCTCCTTAGAGGGCGCCTAAGACCAGTCAAACTGGATTCTTAGTAGAACTCTAATTGGAATCCTAAAGGGAGGTGGAGTCCTTGTCCAACAAGGACTCCTAGGCGCCTCCTACTTGGGCTCACGCCACCCTTGGCGTGCGCCCTTCTCCTTGCCAGGTTCTGGCAGGGGGACAAGCCCCCACCAGCTCTCCAATAGGTGCATGACATGTGGTCAAAAGTCAAAGGGTGAATGGTCAACGTTTGACCAGTCAAAGGTAGACTTTTGACCAAAGTCAAAGAACAAGAAATGGCAGGTGACCAAAAATGGCAGGTAATGTCTTACAAATAAGACAACCTATTCTGACTTGGACAACCTCCAGTCAGACCATATGAAGGCCTCTGATTGAGCACAAACTCCTTTGGCTCAGTCAGGACAACTTATTTATGATAGTAAAAGAAGAACGTTAGGTTCAATCGAGTGCTAGCACGATTTCCTTGAACCTAATTGAATCTCATTCAGATCAATTGAACTAGATCAGTTCAATTGATGATCACCAGATTCAAACCCTTGTTTGTGTGACCCAGTTAGGTTCAGTTCTGTATGGTAATGGGATATGTCATGATCTCTATCATAGACATCATCGAAACTCCTTTCGATGGATCAGAACTCTTCTGATTCGAACAGCTAGAATGATCGATCATCTAAATCATTCTAATTGCTCCCAAAATCCACCAGTGACACCTAGCAGTATATGGTGGCAACCCATCAGAGCTGAATGCGAACCTCTTGGTGCAGCTACCTGTGTGATTCAGTTCTTCTATCTTGAGCCCCGATCAGATTAGGGTTAAGGTGAACTCGTCAAACCCTAGTCTCTGTCATATGATGTAATCATTCGATTCGAGTCCAATGTGAAAATCTAAATAGAAACTCTTTCTATTATTTCACTCTGCCATGGCCATGGGCTTCAGGACTTGATTCTCATGATCATCATAGGGCTACTCCTCTACCACCGAGGTAGATAGATCCCATCTTGATGCAATCCAGTTCCTACAATGAACATGTCACAGCCAACATACACCTCAGGGTTCCATATGGCTAGGAGACCGAGTAATGGTGTAGTCAAACTATAACACCCTCAAGGTGAACTGCCGATGCATCTCAGGTCAAAGAACCAGACACACTACTGCAGCATCGAGTCAGTCATTGACGAGAAGGTAGACTCCCTAATGACTACTCGAGGTGGTCACGCTCAGTGCCCTCGTTCTCTAACGAGTACCTGTACTCTCGCTCCGGTGTCTCCACACCGTAGACTCAAGACTCATCTACTAAAGAGAAGCGATCGTACACCAACCTTCCGGATCAATCACCATCCTCGTGATGATCCTATGGTCGGGAGCTGTTTATGAGTTAATAATGATTATTCATGTCTTAAATTTTCAACTCTTGAAAATATGAATTATCATTACCATTAACTCAAAGGATGTATCACAGACACTAAATACACATGTGTGATAGAAAATAACCCATTTCATTAATTATAGTCAAAATTACAATTTTGCCCCTAGAAGTGTATTACAAGTGTCAGCCAATTCTGACTTCTAGGGCACATATATCTAACACGGCAGTCATCATCGACCGTTGGATTGGAATGGATGGGCTGCTGTGCAACAACCCCAACTATCATCAACCCCAGTGGCACCGACCATGGCCACTAATCCAATGAACAAGAGGGGACCATTCCATCCCCTATTTTGGCTAAGGCATGCATGAAGAAAGAAACAGGAAGAAGAAAGGAGGAAAAAAAAGAAAAAGAAAAAAAGAGAAAAGAAAGAAAAAGAAAAAAAGAGAAAAGATAGAAAAAAAGAGCCTTTTCTCTCTTTTATCTCTCTTCCTTCTCTTAACCTTCTCTCCACTTTCTCTCTATTTTCTCTCTCTAAAAATTTCTCTAGTTTCTCTCTCTAGAGATTTTATATGTATTTTTAGGATCTACATGGCATAAAATATCCCTTAAACTTCTATCCATAGCTTCAAAATAATATCTATGAGCTATTGGAGCTTCATTCCAAATAATATTACTTGCTTTAATTATTAACTCTACAACATAACTACCAGATTTAATCTCACACCTTGTATTCTTTTTGGTAACTACCGAAATATAAAATCTTAAATGTACAGTTCTTCCATCAAGTAGAAGTAAAGCAACAATACTAGAAGATACAATAGCTAATGCAATTTTTTCTTCAGCTCTAACTGTAGCTAGAATAGTCTAATAAATATAAGTTTTTTTAGTACCACCATGTCCATAAATAAAAAATAAACTATAAATATTGGCTAACATTGCTCCCATAGTAGTTTCGTAGACAACCAATTGTTCACTATTAAGACCAGTAAACAATTTCCTATGTTCCTCTATAACTTTTTTAATATTATAATTTAATTCTTTTTGAATTAAGCAATTTTATTTTTTATCAAGAAGACTTGCATCTGGCAAAGATAATTGAGAAAAATATTTCGAAGACTTAGCACCTTTAATCAATAGCTATTTAATTTCATAAAGAGTAATTTTTATTTATGACTTTGATAATTGCAATCGATCAAATTGGAGAATTTATCTTTGCCTATATACGATATCTTTAGATACTATTGGTGCAGAATCTGGTTGTCGTTGGATCGAGCTAGAGTGGAGGAGGGTGAGGTCACCGTCGGTGACCTGCAAAATAAAGTTCCATCCAGACTTAGTGGTGGTGGCTCCGGCAGGATCCTCCGATGATCAAGTTAGCTCTTTTGGTCAATAGAAATGGAGTGCTCAGCAATAAGAAGTGAGCTTTGAGCTTTTGAGGGGAGAGGAGAGCCTAGAGGAAGCATATCTGGAGGATCCTTTTTATAGGTGGAGCTCGTAGCGGGTTGATGGTGATGGCTGCAGCTGTCAGATAGTGGGCCGCTCGAGGTTCGATGGAGTTAGTCTCAGAGGAAGGCACTGTCTACAATGCCGCCTGCAACAAATTGATGGTGACAGCCATCGCCACCCAGTAGCGGGTCACTGTCGCCTATACTAGACTGATGGTGACGGTTGCAGCTGTCCGATATTGAGCCACTCAGGATCGAATGGATGGTTGAAGAGCTTTGACTTGTACCCATTTTGGAGGAGTTTGAACTCCCGAAGAAAATATGGCTGGAGAGGATTGGTCGGGAGGAACACTAGCAGAAGGAGCCCGAAAGGAGTTCGGATGTTGACGAGTTCGACCGCTGAGGAGTTCAGTCAAGGCACAACCGCTGAGGAGTTTGACCGAAGGAGGTGTCTGGGAGGAGTCTGGCTCTTGAAGAAGTCCAGCCGAAGGGGATGTCTGAGAGGAGGCCGGCTCTTGAAGAAGTCTGATTGAAGGAGATGTCTGAGAGGAGTCCGGCTCCTTATACCTTATGGTGAGGCTATAATACCAAACATATACCCTACGATAGGGCCAGAATACCATACTTATACCTTATGGTGAGGCCGAAATATATCCTATGGTCAGGCTAAAATACCATACTTATATGCTATGGTTGGGCTAGAAACATAATCATGGGCTCAGTAATAGTCCAAGCACTAATGCATAACCCCTAATTGGCAGAATTCATAATATAGTCAGACTGAGAGTCTAAATCTGATTTGTATCAAAACTTTTTTCTAGAATAATAAATATTTCATAATCAAATCAAAATTAATATGCATATATGATTTTTGATCAATAAATAATTATAGTAATAATAGGAGAAATACTAATCTAAAATTTTATGTCAATTTTCATTCAAAATATATTTTCATAGATTCATAAATCATATATAAATTCATTAATAATTTGTTCAATCTTCATGATTATATAAATGAAAAATCCAGAGAAGGTCAATCATTACTTATCTTATGAGCAAAATCAATTCATCAGTCTAATTAATTCCAAGAACCTATCTCAGAGCCCATTACCACTAGAATCGAAAGTCTGCACATCTTGTTGCATAAAAGCATAGACACATCCTTGGATCTGGATTTTTAGATTCTTATCCTTATTTTGTTCAGCTTTTAGGGCAGGCTGACTCTCAGATCTCTGGAGGCACTCATCTATTTTGTGATCTATCTTACCACATTTAAAGTGAGTACCAATGATAGAACTGCATTCATAATCAGCATAAGCTTTACCCCACCTAGAACATTTGATGCTATCTGCTGGCATAGAGCTGTCACTCACTGATCTTTGTTTGAATCCCTAGTGTATTTACTATTCTGTGCTTGAGATTCATTCGGCCTACTTCATTTCTTTGGATTTTCTTCTCTTTTAGCATGTTCTTCATTGACTTTCATTTCAATTTTTAATGCTTTCTTCACCACATCTATACAAGTAGTTAATTTACATAGCTCCACTTGCTTTCTAGTTTCTATCCTCAGTTTCATCTCAAATTTATACACTTGATCATGCTCATCCTCGACCAACCTTAGAATAAAGTTCGCAAGCTTGGTAAATTTAGTTTCATATTCTACAACTATCATATTTCATTATTTTAGATAAATAAATTTCTATTCTTTTTATGTCATTACACTCCAAGAAAAATACTTGATTAGAAAATGCCCTTCAAAATCTCCCATAGAAGAGTTGCTCCCCATCATATTTATATTTATGTCTAGTCAGTACCGTTAGTTGAACACTTTACCTTATAATAAATAAGTTTCCTAACAAATCTTTTCATCATCATGACACTCCAAAATAGTAATCATGATCTCCATCTCCATAATTCAATTATCAGCTTCCATAGATTCAATAGTCCCCATGAAAGCTAATGGAGACAACCATTTAAATTCTACAATATTACTTCACTAATCCTGCTGCTCTCCACATTCCTACGGTGGCGATGTTTGTAGTTGCACTTGCCATTGTTGTAGTAATTATTGCGGCAACTACTATTATGATTGCACCATGCCGACTAATATCTTTCTTTTTTGGGCCATAATTGGTTCTTGCTGCTCCATCTATATATTCCTAATAGGATCAATGACTCTTTTCTGCTAAGGATACCACCAACCTACTGAGGAGGATCGCAATTCTATTGATTTAATAAATTTTTAGTAGTACATCGAGCAGACTTTTTTATCCGACATGGAGTCATCTTAATCTTGTATGAACAACGAGCTTCCCAAAATTCTTTTACAAAATTGAATATCTAAAATCCTACTTTTATCAAATTTTAATCATAATTATTTTCAAAATAAAATCCTAAATTTTAAAATCCTTATAGCTGACATCGAAATGGTTCAATTTAGGACATCCAATTGATTAACTATAAATCAAGGATCATGCTAGGATGGTAGGATGTAATTGATGGTAAAATCTAATGATGATAGGCTTGATCAAGGTGAGGGCTGGCTATTCGATAGTCAAAAGTCAGGATCCTTTCATCAAGGTCTATTAAGATTGTTGAAGGTTCTTTCTATGATTTAGAAAAGCCTAAAAGAGAAACATAATCTTGAGGAAGACACTTTTAGTGGTAGAAACTCATAGAGAGAGAAAATATGATTTTCTAGAGATAAACTAGAAAGGGAAAGTGGAGAGTGGAAGATAAGAAGAAGAGGGAAGAGGGAGAAACTCTCTCTATCCTTTTTTCTTCTTCTTTTTTTTCTTTATTCTTTTTTCTTTCTTTCTATCTTTTACTTCTTTTCCTCTCTTTCTCTCTCTTTCTTTGGCCCTACAGTGAAATAGGGGATTACTTCCTCCATTTATTTCAGGATTAGGGGAGCACCATCAAAATGGCTTTCATTCGTAGTGATTGGGGCTATGATGATGCAGCTAAAAGATCCAGACTGACAGTCTGTGATGACTATTGGTTCTAGGTAAATCAACAAACGAATGGGTAGAAGCCAGGGTGAAATAAAAGTTTGGATTTCTAAGAAAAATCCAGTGGTTGTCCACCAAAAATCAAGGTTCATAGCCTAAGGAGGAAGGCAAGCCAAATAATCTTAAAAGTTAGAGGATCCTACTTAGGTTCCAATGACGGTTGGCTCGTGCTTTCGACAAACACGATGAAGCACCTTCAGAGAGAAAAAAAGGAGAGAACTCTGATGAACCACCAGCTTGGGCCTCGGTATTTTATGGGAAGAAGAGGGAAGCCCTCTTCCCTTAAAATGGGCTAGAGGGGAGGAGTTAAACTCCTCCCTGATCAAGAGTTGATTGGTGAAGGAAGAGAACTCCAATGGGAGTTCAACTCTTCCATCCAGCACATGCCCGGTATGTGTTGGCCCTCTTTTTTTTCTAGTGCTCTAAAATTCATGGTAAATCCTTTTTGGGTTGTTTCTTTTTTTGTGTCTAGATCAGACCCAAGTTGTTTGGACTTGGGTGTCACATTCTCTTTTCTAAAAAAAAAATTCATCATCAAAATTTTTCTTGCCCAGTCATAAAAAATTTAGGGTTACATCTTTCTCAGATCATAATAATCCTATAATGTAATGATCAAGTCTTTCATTATAGTATTCCTTAAATCAAATTATTGTTCTGATCAGCTTGAAAAAAATTTAGACCACAATGCTTTCGATGTGCACTCTGATTCAAATCCATCAATATACTTGATCTCAAATCTAAGTTTCTAAATTATATCAAAATTAATATTAGTTATCATCCTAATGCCCCTAGCGCCTTCAAATCAACACTCATGTCTGATTTTTTGTGTCATGATTTCTCCACTTATGCTCTGATATCATATTAATTATCGCACACACCCATCCAAGAACGTGAATCAAGGATTCATGTCAACCATCCATGCTTGTGGAGAACACTCTCTACAAGCATGCAAGTTATCCCAACACGATATCATATGCATTACAAAGGAGATAATTTGAATAACTAAAAGTTAAAATTTAATTAACTAATAAATCCAACTGAAAAATAACATTCAAAAGTCCAACATCCATTGAACCTCAAATAATAATCCTATAAACTATAATAATAAATCCAAATCTAAATTATGTTGATACTATCAAAACTTATTTTTAATTTTCAATGTAGTACCCACATCCATAACTAAGCTTCTAAATCTGAAAAAGCAAAAAAGAATAATGAGATTGATAACCCAATAAGCAATAAGCATCTTAAATAGATAATTCATGTGACAACATGGGATGCGATAGTCAAAATATAATTAATCATTAGTCGGTACGCAAACATGATCAAATTTTATTTTCAAAACATAAATTTAAAAAATATTAGTATCTATCAAATTTTCATGCACATAAGCACATATGTGATATGAAATCAATAATATGGATAGAGGCCTCAATGGCTCGATGCACGAACTGTCACATGAACTATATATCTAATTGTTAGATAGGAACCTCAATGGATTAAAGATCAATGCTGTAAAACATCTTGATGCATCCTTCAGTTTACTTTCGTCCAATCTAATACTTCTAAAGTGTTGGGGATAGCAATAAACTCCTCACATATGATTCTTATTTCATAACTAGAGAAATCAATTTTATGAGCTCTTAGTGAGAGGTTGTTATTTCAAATCTAGCCAAATTGGTATATGTATTGCAAGCATCAATGCTTTTAATTGTTTCATTCACTTGAAGCAAAGATGTCTAAATTTTTTTCATTGTAATCATTGTTTATGGTTGTATAACTTCTATCAATGGCATGCTCATAATTTCTAACTAGAGTCAAATTGATAGTTCTTATGTTTTTTAAAAAGATGTTAGTTAGCTGATTATTTTGAAGGATGTTTCTTGATTTACGTGATCTTATAAAGAAAGGCTTAATTTGACGAGACATGATGAAAGAACTTTGACTTAAGACTTGGTTCACCAAAAAGGGGGCAGGCTCATGCCTCGCTACTTTAGCCATGATATCTATCCTACCAACGTAAATTACAACTTTTAAAATATAAAACTAGTGAAAAGCAAGACATCGCCATAAAGATTATTAAGTTATAAATGCCATCAAGTGTATGTTTCTTTAAGAATAGTATTCCACAGAAATTGCAATAATCTTTAAAATCATTAAATTTTTTTTAAAATAATTCTCATCACAACTAGTAATCAAAGAATTTTAAGAGCCCAAGATAACGAAAAAAGATTAAATCATATCTTCTTATTACATCGATGGTATTAAAATTATCCTAGTTTCCTTTCCCATCATCCTATTCCCATTATTCAACTTTTGAAGGATCCCTATCAAAATATTTAATGGACCCTATTATTCTCAAATTTGTTAGAGAATAATCGCTCCCAAGTCACTTAATCAAGTGGTATTAATTAAGATGCCATGAAGAAAATCCGAACAAAACAAAATGTTACCATCCTATTAAGGTATAAGAAACTCTTGGTAAAATAACCCAATAAATAGTGCCTAATGGCAATTAAAGGAAACAAAACCCCCTTTAGATAATTATTATTACTCAACAAAATAAATATTTTTGACAAATATAAATTCAAAGCCCTAAGGCATATTCTTAGACTAGATCAAGAAATTTGATATGGCTTCCTCTTCTTCTTCCAATGCCAATAAAATTTTCATTGCCATCATAGTTCTTGCTATGTTCTTTGCTTATGGTATGTTTTTTTCTTCTATTTCAGTATAGAAAATTGGAAGAATATATAGACATGAAGGCCTTAAAATGCATCATTCTCTTTTGTTTAATATTCATGTAGCATGCCTCAGTTTTTTCTCAGATTTTCTAAATATTTGTTCATGCAAGTATAAATATACATGCTAATTCAAAAATTATTTTGTTGTTACAGCGCAAGCAAGATATTATTGTATTGCATTATGTGATGTGGAGACCAAAAGTTGCAATGGATCATGCCACAGCTTGGGATACGAAAAAGGACAATGTGTGGCACCACTTTATGAACTTTGTTGCTGTATATATTAAATATTGATCAATATTTTGGGTTGAAAAAATTCCATACCACACCCATATTTCACCCATCATTTCCTACTTGATGGTGAGTTTTATATATAATTAATGTATTACAAAATGTCAGGTGGACATAAATGAAAAATCTTTATAGATTTTAAAATAATTGACATATCATAATTATTTTTATCTTTTATTATTCTTTTACTAAGGCAATTTATCAATTGCCAAAAGGTGTGATGAGATTTGGCTTCATCGATATCCATTCTAGTTAGAACATATAATTAGAAAATATTTATATTGATTTAAGAAATGCTAGCATATTATATGGTTTTATCTTTAACAAGGTATTTTGTGGTTGTATGTTGGCAACTAGCAGCTATCACGTATTTTATTTAAAAAAAATAATTGTGCAGCTATCAATATCTATTTGATGATGCAAGCTAATCATTTGGATTTGTGACACAAAATATCAAACCTATCAAAAAATTCAAAAAACAATAAGTTGGTAAAAGCAGGAAAAAAAGACATGAAAGAAGAAAAACTATTATTATGCATGTAAAATTATTATAATTATGCATGTTACTATAGCCTTGTCCTAGTGATTCTTGATTTTTTTTGCATAGACTCCAATGTTGCTTGATAGCTACTTAATAAAAGTACTCATGCTGCATCATAAATTAAAGCAAAAATTATCTCAAGGAGAAGCCACAACTCCTCACCATGCACGTGCTCACATAATATACAAGCATATATATATATATATATATATATATATATAGTTCCATTAATCGGGTTTCTTTCTTGTGTCTTGCGGAGTTGCAAGGATGTGTGATTAAGGAATAGGTGAAGAGTGTTGGCTAGGTCTATAGCCATATCCAAACAAACCATTGCCATGTTGATCACAAACCATTTACAAATAGTTTAGATTTATAAGGCCATATATTTGTAGAAAAAGCTTATATGAATATATAAATATATGCTCTTGTCATTAATTTTATAATCATTATTCATGAATAGTTTATTAAATTTTATATTTTTTTTAAAATTTAGAGAATATTGAATAAAACTAATATGTGAGGATCCATACAAATAAATGCTCAATCTTTTACCACTACTAGACCTACTGTAATTATAGAAAGTTTATGGCTAGACTTAAAATACAACTGGCTCCATCCAATAGCTGCATTGTTAAATAAATTTGCTTATTGAAAACCCGACAGGTCTGGCCTTGAAGTACCAGACTTAGACCTGAATGGATCTCGGATATCCAGACCCAATTCTGGGACCCGAGATCGGGGTCCGACCGTGGCCCATCGGTGAGCGAATCTCACAGCGGAGAGGGAGAGGTGGGGAGGGAGAGGCGGGAGGGACTAAGAGAGGAAGAGATCGAGAGAGGGAGACTGAGAGAGGGAGAGAGGGGAGGTGGCATGGGCGAGATCGGGATCTGGCCACGGTCCGTCGGGAGATCCGAGGGGGTGCATGGGTGAGATCGGGGTCTGACCATGGTTCGCTTGGAGAGATCTGAGGGGTTGCAGGTGACGGTCCAGCAGGAGATCCGAGGGGGTGTGGGCAAGATCGGGATCTAGTTGCGATCCACCAGGAGATCCAAGGGAGCATGGGCGATGGTCCACCGAGAGATCCGAGGGGGTGCGAAAGAGATTGGGGTCCAACTACAATCTACTGGGAGATCAGAGGGGGCACGGGCAATGGTCCACTGGCGAGGAAGGGAGGCTAAGAGAGGGAGGGAGGTGGTCTGGCCTCACCGATGAGGGAGATCGAAAGAGGGAGAGAGGGAGCGAGCGGGTCCAGCCTCACTAACGAGGGATTGAGAGAGGGAGGGAGAGGGTCTGGCCTCGTCGGCAAAGAAGATCGAGATAGGGAGAGACTGAGAGAGAGAGAAGGAGGGGGTCTAGCCTTGTCGATGAGGAAGATCGAGAGAGAGACGGGGAGAGGAGGGGGGACCGAAGATGGGAGGCCAATAGAGGGATAGAGTTAGAATGAGAGATATCTAGATTTTTTATTATGTTTAATATATATATATTATTTGGGTTTGGATATTAAATATCTAGACCCTACCCATATATATTACGATTTATCTGATCTGGGTTCGAGTTTGGGTAAACGGGTCTAATACTAATACCAGACCCAGACCATTGGATAAATACTCGTGGGTCTCGGGTCTGGACCCGACCCGTTGACACCTCTACATCCAATGCCTATGCTCTTGGGATACCAAGCTCCCAAAAACTAAACTAAAACATTTTCATGAATTCTTTGCCACAATAACGTTGAAAGTTAGTGTAGCTACATGACATGTTTCGATTAGGAAGGATTAATTTTTCACTAAACCCAACAAATGGTAGATTCATGTTATAAAATATTATTACATATAAAACTAGTCAAAGACCTGCATGTTGCGCGGGATGAATAATTATAGTCTATAATTATTAATTTTTTTATAATAAATATTCTTTAACTTTTTTTATATTTTATTTTGTTTAATATATATTATATTTTATTATTTTATAAAATAATATTTTATTATTTTTTTCTTTTTCTTCCTTCTTCCTGTTCTCATACCTTCTCTGCACTTATTGGTGCCGCCCCACCTTGGCTCCCCATCTCCCTTGGCAAATATCGATCCTGATTGCACCTCGATCCCTTCTCTTCTTCTCGTACCTCCTTCTCGTCCGTCAATGCCACCTCACCACCACTCTCCTTCTCTCTTGACAAATGTTGATCCCGATCATACCCTCCGATGCCCCTACCCATATCGCCATCCCCAGCACCACCATTGCCCCTCTTTTCTCCTCCCTTGCCTCCTGCCTGGCCCCCTTTCTACCGCTACCAACATCTCCTATCCCAGCCATCCCTCCTTTGCTCGGCTCCCTTTGTGTGCTCTTGCATTTTGAATTCTGCTCATGCCACTCCATGGCCCAGTAGAAGGGCCGATCTTTGGAGGCACTACCGATTGTGGAAGCCATGGTGCAGGCCTCGTAGTTGTGCACCTTCTTATAATCGCAAAGGTGGTTGTCCCACTTTTCATCGCACGAGTTTTGGTTCCGAAGGTAGGTGCTATTCCAACAATAGTTCTAGACCCACTTCCACTGCTGCTCTATAGAGCAGGGGGCAGTCGTCAAAAGCTTCCTAGAGCTTAAAAAAAAAGAAACGAAAGAAGATAGGTAGATCAATATTATAGAGAGAGAAAGTGGAGAGAGAAAAAAGAGAGAAAAGAGAGAAAATCTTTTTCATTCTTTTCTTTCTTTCTCCCTTTTTTTCTTTTTCTAAAATCCAATAATCTTAATAGAGATTGAAAATAGGAGAGAGAAAATAGAGAGAGAAAATAATTTTTTTAGAGAGAGAAAGATTCAAGATCAGAGATGGGAGAGAGCGAAGGTAGAGAAATTCTCTCTCTTTTTTTATTTTTTTCTTTTTTAATTTTTCCTTTTTCTTTTCTTCTTCATTTTTCTTCTTTCATTTAGGGCAAAATAGGGTATCTATGGATCCACATCTCCTCTTCCACCAATGCCACGGAGAACCCATCAGAATAGGTGGTGAGACTTCCTCCTAAGGTGGCGTAGCTGCGGCCCCCTAATCAGAGCTCGTCGGTGATGGATGGTGCCGGGTGGTCCCCAAAAAATCATGAAAAAGAATGGCCAAAATAGAGCTCATAGAAATCCAAGTTATTCCTAAAAAATCAGTGCATATATCATAGAAATTACTATAAAAAAATCAGAGATAATGTTTCTTAAGGAATTACCTAGCTTTCAGTGATGTTGGGGGCCACAATTTGACCGACACTTGTCTTCAAATATGAGAATAGGAACCGAACAGAATTAAAAAAAGTTAGGAAGAAAATCGATGAATCCCAACAGTGAAAGGTTATGAGGGATTTCAATTTATAGAGATTAATTCGAGTTTTAGATGAAATAAAATTCTACCTATGGATCGGAAGTGGATTCTCAAAGGGAGAAGAAGTCCACTGTCCGTGCCCTATTTCTCCCCTTTTACTTTCTTTTTTTCTTTTTCTTTTTTATGCTTTAGGATTCGTGCACACAGGCCACCACCATTAATTGCTAACCCTCTGCATCCAATTGACTCCTCAAACCTGGCAGCCATCATGGTGCTCTTGGCCGTCTCTCGCATGATTGAAGCCTCATCCTCTCCTCCTCCCACCGCTGACTCCTTGACATTCGAAAAGGATTTGGATTCATCGATCATGGCCTTATTCGGCACGATCTCAATGGCTACCTCATTATCGCCTAAAGTGGAGGTAGGGGAGACAATGGCAGCCTGGAGGTCATCAGCGATAGGGGTCTTGAGGCGAGCGAGGTCGAAGTCTGTGATCTTGGTGGAGAGGTAGGCATTGAGGAGGATGTTGCTGGGCTTGATGTCACTGTGGATGACTAGGGGTTCGCACACGGTGTGGAGGAACTCGAGGCTGCGGGCGATGTCGAGCACCACCGAGAATCGACGGCCCCAGTCCATCAACTCCGAGCATTGCCAGACGAGCAACACATCTCGGAGGCTCCCATTGTGCATCAACTCATACTCCATAAGCTTGACAACGATCTCCTAGCCAGAGGGAAGGCCACTATGGAATATAGATCCGAACTTACCCTGGCCAAGCTTATGGAAAGGGGATAAGGAGGTAGTGGCATGGTGGAGTTGGGAGTAAGTGAACTGGTAGAGGGAATGCTTGTCGAGTGAAGGGAACGTTGGCAATATAGGAGAACAGCCAGCATGGTGATTGATGCAGAAAATAAAAAAAATTTAAAAAAGTCGGAGCTCAACACGTAGCGTATTGAAAGAATTTTAATTTGCTGAGCTAGCAACACCATAATACTCCTCCACAAGATATTATTTTATATATATACTACATTATAACCCATGCGATACACGGAATATGATTTTTTTAAAAAAATATATATTTTGCTCATCTAAAGTTACCAAATTTTTAGATTAAAAAGTCAAAATAATATAAAAAATATCATAGATGATATCAAGTGTTCTAAATGGAGATATAAAGAAAAATAACATAATTATTTTATCTTTTGCTGATGCAAAAATTATTTCTTGAAATAATATTGTTGGCTTCAGTTGTTTTAGAATATTCATCAATAAGAAGAGCATGGCTACTTGTTTTCTTTCCATGTACATCTCTTATCTTCATAGTTTTATCAACAATAGGACTATCATCTTGATTTGCTTCAATCTGTAAAAAAAATTCAATTATTAATTATTAGAATAAAGTAGATAAATATAATAAGCAATATGTAAAAGAATAGAAATACATCACTCACAATGAATTTTTCATGATTTTTCTTGTCCGCTAATTCATTGTATGCATCATTCAAAATTATTTTAAGAACATTATAACTTTGTCTTTCCTTCTTTGAGATTGTATTCATCAACTTTAATTTGGAAGGTATAACTTGGTCTTATAGCTTTTTTGATTTCTAATGGAATAATAGAATCATCATCTTTTTGCATAAAGAGAAATACATAACCTTATATTATTAACTAATCAATTGGATAAATAAAATATAAAATATATGTTGTATATACCTTATCTATGCATAATTCTTTAGCTAATTTGCCTATTAACCATTGAGTAAATTTTAACAAAAAGAATGAATGATGCAAATCCAATATCATCTACAACATGAAATTGTAATCAGTATCTAAAGTAAAGGAAAGAATAGAACTAAATCAAAATTTATTATAACTAACAAATAAAAAATTATAATGGATATGCATAAAAGATGTGACATTAAAATATATAACATATAAATTCTAAGTATTAAATATGAAGCAAACCTTAGCATTGGGTACTTAGGCTCTATATTGCATCGATCACACCTGAATCCAACATTAGTGCATCTTACTTTTTTCTAACAAATTTGGCAAGCCATATAGCACCATCCAAATTTTGTTTCAATGTTGCTTATTAAAGCCTGGCAATTAAAGATAGTTTCCTACAAATCAAATAGTTTAATATTAATTATAGTTATATATATTTAAATATAAATACCAAATTTAGAAAATTTACATGACATATGAATGAAGTTTTAGTATTATATAAGTTTAATCACCTATCCATGACAATCCCATTCAATAGATTTTATTTCTTGAATTGTCATCCTTTTAACATATAATGGATTAGTAGAAGTAGTTTATAATTGGCTTTGAGATATAATCTCTTGAATATCATTTACACATGGTAAATCTTTATTGAAAAAGTTATAAAATTTAGTTAGTAGTTTGTCCTATGAAATTTTATAATAAGATATATAATGAATACATAAACAATACCTATGATTAAAACTTTTCACTTCTGGTATATCCAAGTTGACATAAATTTTCGTTACACTCATAGAGGAAAAATAATGTTCACCTATAATATAAATTTCTTATTAAGAACAAAAATTCTAATATCAAAGACAAAATTAAAAATAAGTTTTGAATACCTCAAAATGCTTTAACAGTTGTTGATGTTACAATTAGAATTAGATGAGAGAAACTTTGCAAAATTTCAGTTTCATCTATATAATCAATAGCATTACCCCAAAGGATGACCTTTATCTGTAATCCACTACAAAAACATCAGGTAGGATTAGAAAGATAAATACTATATTTTTAAATAAATCATGTACTATATATAAAGTAAAATACATACTCAAGCATCAATAGCTCCAAATTTTTTTTAAATAATTAAGTTATTAGCATGAATATTCTCTAAAGGTCTCACGGTAATTAAATTTCCAACAACATCTGCAAAACATAGACATAAAAAATATTTATTAGTTGAATAAAATAACCAAAAAGTTAAGTAAAATATAGAAATATTTTTTTTGTTCTTACCACTATAATAACCCAATTTAAACAAAAAAAATGAGAGAAGACTCTGTGAAGGAGTCTTCTTCCCGAACGACTCCCAATCAGAGTCAGAAATCCTTCACTGGGAGGAGTGGAACTCCTCCCCTCTGGCTCTATTTAAAGAGGAGGTGTCTTCCCTCTCCTTTCCATCGAGATCCAAGGCCAAAACTGGTAGGGATCGTCGGAGTTTCTTCTTCTTAGAACTCTTAAACATATCCATCGAAGAATCCGAGGTGGAGAGATCATCAGAGCCCAAGGTAAGCCCGCCCCTTCTTTCTTTCTTCACTTTTTTCTTCCTTCCCATTATGTCAGTGACCACCACCAAACATCGAGTTCATCGGATATTTTTGAGATTTCCCATTCAATGTTTTTCCCTTGTTGGTTTCTTGTTTGCTTTGGAATTTTTTGGCACCGACGGTCATCATCGACCGTCGGATTGGAATGGATGGGCTGCTACTGTGCAACAACCCTAGGCTATCATCAACCCCAGTGGCACCGACCATGGCCTCTAATCCAATGAACAAGAGGGGACCATTCCATCCCCTATTTTGGCTAAGGCGCACACACGAAGAAAGAAATAGGAAGAAGAAAGGAGGAAAAAAAAGGAAAAGAAAAAAAGAGAAAAGAAAGAAAAAGAAAAAAAAAGAGAAAAGATAGAAAAAAAGAGCCTTTTCTCTCTCTTCTCTCTCTTCCCTCTCTTAACCTTCTCTCTCCACTTTCTCTCGCTATTTTCTCTCTCTAAAAATTTCTCTCTAGTTTCTCTCTCTAGAGATTTTATATATATATTTTTAGGATCTACATGGCATAAAATATCCCTTAAACTTCTATCCACAGCTTCAAAATAATATCTATGAGCTATTGGAGCTTCATTCCAAATAATAATACTTGCTTTTATTATTAACTTTGCAACATAACTACCAGGTTTAATCTCACACCCTGTATTCTTTTTGGTAACTATCGGAATATAAAATCTTAAATGTACAGTTCTTCCATCAGGTAGAAGTAAAGCAGCAATACTAGAAGATACAATAGCTAATGCAATTTTTTCTTCAGCTCTAACTGTAGCTAGAATAGTCTTATAAATATAAGTTTTTTCAGTACCACCATGTCCATAAATAAAAAATAAACTATAAATATTAGCTAAAATTGCTCCCATAATAGTTTCGTAGACAACCAATTGTTCACTATTAAGACCAGTAAACAATTTCCTATGTTCCTCTATAACTTTTTTAATATTATAATTTAATTCTTTTTGAATTAAGCAATTTTATTTTTTATCAAGAAGACTTGCATCTAGCAAAGATAATTGAGAAAAATATTTCAAAGACTTACCACCTTTAATCAATAGCTATTTAATTTCATAAAGAGTATTTTTTTATTTATGATTTTGATAATTGCAATCGATCAAATTGGAGAATTTATCTCTGCCTATATACAATATCTTTAGATACTAATTTTTAATTATTCTCTCAAAGTTGTAGTGGATCTGATATCTGACAAAATAAAAGCCTCGTAACAAATAGATCTCTCATTTGTGGATCTGTTGCCTAATAACCAGCTTCTATCAAACATTCATTCAATTTCTTATCAGAATCTAGTAAACTAAGAGCATGACATGCATCCTTAAAATTTGGATATGTGACACCATTTACAGTATGAATATCTTCATAACATGTAGGCCCTTTTATAATATTTAATAATATTTTTAGATAAAATCTCTCATCA
>QRFJ01002513.1:94918-123370 GCA_006176705.1 Cocos nucifera | reverse complement strand
TTCGAATCAGAAGAGTTCTGATCCATCGAAAGGAGTTTCGATGATGTCGATGATAGAGATCATGACATATCCCATTACCATACAGAACTGAACCTAACTGGGTCACACAAACAAGGGTTTGAATCTGGTGATCATCAATTGAACTGATCCAGTTCAATTGATCTGAATGAGATTCAATTAGGTTCAAGGAAAATCGTGTGCTAGCACTCGATTGAACCTAACGTTCTTCTTTTGCTATCATAAATAAGTTGTCCTGACTGAGCCAAAGGAGTTTGTGCTCAATCAGAGGCCTTCATATTGGTCTGACTGGAGGCCTGTCCAAGTCAGAAAAGGTTGTCTTATTTTGTAAGACAATACCTGCCATTTTTGGTCACCTGCCATTTCTTGTTCCTTTGACTTTGGTCAAAAGTTACCTTTGACTGGTCAAATGTTGACCATTGATACTTTGACTTCTTGTCCACATGTCATGCACCTATTGGAGAGCTGGTGGGGGCCTTGTCCCCCTGCTAAGAACCTGGCAAGGAGGAGGGCGCACGCCACCCTTGGCGTGTGCCCAAGTTGGAGGCGCCTAGGAGTCCCTGTTGGACAAGGACTCCATCTCCTTTTTGGATTTCCAATTAGAGTTCTCCTAAGAACCAACTTTGACTGGTCTTAGGTGCCATCTAAGGAGGAATCCAAGGGACTCTATTCCCACCAATCAGATTTAGATCTGATTTCACAAAGGGTTGTGATTGGTTGGGAAGAAGAGGAGTTGGATCACGCATAGTCTATAAATAAGACCCTGCGCCCAACTCAAAGAATCATATGAAAATTCCCATGCCCCAAGGCTGCCTCTCTCCCTCCTTCCTCCATGCCAAACCCATCTTCTCCCTCTCCTCTCCATGTCCAAAAGTGTTTTGGATCCTTGGTTGGTGCGAATCCAGATGAGAGAAAGGCGATAGAAAGCTAGAAGGCTGCGCTGCTGCAAAGGACAACTGCTGATCTTCAAAGGAGTTTTGAAGATCCTCCAGATCAGATCCAGATCTAATTTTTGGAGATGTGATAGAGAAGAAGAGGATCTCTAGATCTAGTCCTGAGTGGATACTGGTAGAGGCCAGGCACTTGCATGGCTAGATCCAGAACCTTCCGCTGCTTACAGGATCATCAATGGGTAATAGGATTACCCTACATTCAAGATAAATTAAATTTGATTTAATTTATCTAATTTTATTTTAATTATTAAAATAATAAGAATTAGATCTAAAATATTCTAAGATCTGATTAGATCAAAGAAAAAAATTTTTGAAATATATCTCTTGATCTGATCAGATCTGAACGAACCTGATCCGAAAATCAGGATTTTTCCCTTCAACTGGTATCAGAGCCAAGGTTCTAAAAGTATTTTAGATCTAATTTTAAATTTATTTTAATTAAAAAATAAGTGAATTTTAGATGTCACATGAGATGTGATCAGATCTAAAATTAAAAAAAATTAAAATTAAATAATTTGGATCTAAGATTAGAAAATATGCATGACTAGTTCTAAAATAGAATAGTTCTATAGAATAGTCTTGCATATTTTTCAATTTAATTTGATTAAATCATATTTTAGATCTATTTATTTACTATTTTTTGATATTATAATGGTATATAATAACATCTAAAAAATAGTAAATAAAAATTATTTAATTTTAAACATCATATGAGATATGATTGATGCATGTCTAGACTAGTTGTAGAATAGTTCTACATAATTATCTAGATTAGAATTTATTTTGATTAGATCAATTTAAATCTAATTTTTTAGATTATTATGAGATAATTTAGATCTGAAAAATATGCATGATTCGATACATGAGATGTATGCAAAATATGCCATGATTAGATCTAATTTGTATATGAGATATATGATATAGATCTAAAACTATTTTGTAGTATTGCATGTTCCTGATTAAGGCATTCCTCTTGGCCGTCCGATCATAAGAACGAAGAAGGATTTAAAGGCCCTCTCCTTCCATCTGATGGGGTGTTCTTATGACGTGTAGGGGTGCTGCGTGTTCGTCCTTAATCAGAAATCCAAAACTTACTTTCTGCAAAACCCTAGATCCTGAAATCCCTAGGATTTATTGTGCATATTTTATTTATGAACCCTACTTAATTAAAAATTAAGATTATGGAATATTAATTAGGTCTAAAATTGAGAATTTCAGATCTAAGACATATTCATAATACTGGGTTCGGGCTTGGGTAGCTCAATTAGGTCTAAGCGGTTGATCAAACCGAATCAAGAGTTGGTTAGATGGGATCAACAATGCTTAAATTGACCAGCCTAATAGGATTAAGTCTGGGTCAAGATCGAGTCACGATCAAGCAAGACCTAATTAGGCTCAGAGGTTAGAGTCTGGATTGTAGGCTAACCCAATTGGTTCTGACTCAACAATTTGGTGTCTAAGGTAAGTTTGGCACATACGATCCGACTGATTTTTAATTGGAAGCTACTCGACCTGAATGCATTCTTGTACGAGTTAATGGCATATTCCTTCCACCGATCTCACTTACCTGGCCATATCTGTTGACACAGTTCTGATCTGAGGTGGTCAATAATCCGAGCTAACCCATGCCACTAGGTTAGTCATAATTGTTATGACTATGATAAGTCTAGTTTAATGAGACCTGAATCAATTCTCCCTAAGAAAAGATTAAGTCTGAGGTCTTCCACCATTGTAGATGTGCGGGCCCTTCCCGGGGTTGATTGTTCTCGACTGGATACAGTGGCTCAGTTGCACCAGAAAGATGCAACCATGTCTATTAGGCATTGGATGCTATGGGCTGGAGGATGAGTTGGGCTCAATATTCTTGGATACGGTGAGAGACTCAATTAGGAATCCAGTCTATGCAAATGGTGGGTCTGACTTAACTAAGGAGTGGATCAATATTTCAGGATACGGTGAGATTCATGAATTAGAGACCAAGTTTGGGTGCACCATGATTAGAGAATCATTGAACAAGAGTTGTTCACTCATTGGCTAACCCATCACCAATAACTGTTAGGTGAGGTGATGAGTCAGTTGGTGAGACCGCACCACCCACTAGAAATCATTAATCATGGAGATTTTCGCATCTCTACAGAGGGAGTGTAGGGATCCGAGAAAATAGTGGGAGCTAATTTATTTAAAAATAAAATCCCTGAATAAATTGGTCAAGTCATAATTATAGTATCTAACTAGAATCTTTGACTCTCTACAGGAAAATGTCTGCGTCCAACCCATTAGGCACGTATCCTGGACACACATAGACTGATCGGACCCAATTATAAAGATTGGCTCAGGAACTACAAAATTATTTTGGGTTCTGAGAAGTTAACCCATGTATTGGATCAGGACCCTCCCACCTTACCAGTCCATCCATTTGCTGAACAGAGAGCATCTCTGAAAAAGTGGATAGACGAAGATAATAAGGCCAGATATTACATGTTGGGCTCGATGTCTGATGAGCTCCAGCACCAACATGAAGATATCGGAACTGCTCGCCAAATGTTGGCTCACCTGCAGGAGATGTTTGGTGAACAGAGTCGCGCAGCCAAGTATCAAGTCACGAAATGACTTTTTAAGGCTAAGATGCGTGATGGGCAGTCAGTCCAAGATCACTGTCTGATGATGATCAAGGACTTGGAAGAGCTTGAGAAGCTCGGTGTGAAGTTAGACTTGGATCTGCAGAACGATATTATTCTGCAATCCTTGACTGATGCATATGGGCAATTCATCATGAATTACCACATGCATAAACTTCAAAATTTTTTGGCCGAATTAATGAACATGCTGGTCACCGCTGAGCTTTCTATGAAAGGTTCTAAAGGCTCAGTTCTTGCTATGGAACGGACTTCTTCCAAAAGAAAGTCTTATGAAAAGAAAAAGAAGTCTGCAAAAAAGCAGAAGGTGGAAGGAGGAAAGAAGAAGAAGGCAGAGTCCGAAGAAGAAGGCCGCTGTCAAAGGAAAGTGTTTCCATTGCAACAGCGATGGCCACTTGGAAAGCGGAACTGTCCCTACTTACCTGGCCACCTTGAAGAACAAGAAGGAAGGTCCTTCTGGAGGTATGCTCGTTATTGAGTCTAATCCTTACGATTTCTTCTGCATCCAGTTGGGTGCTTGACTCTGGTTCTAGTGCTCATCTGTGCACTTCCATATGCAGGGTCTTGAGGATAGCAGGAGGCTGAGGGATGGAGACCTGATCCTACGCATTGGTAATGGAGCAAGAGTTGCTGCAGTAGCCGGTGGGAAAACATACCCTCTTCGATTACCATCTGGTTTAGACTTAGTTTTGAAAGACTGTTATTATGTGCCTGCAGCTAGCAGGAATTTGATTTCTGTTTCATGCTTAGCACTAGAAGGCTATGTGATTACCTTCTTTAAGGACCATTGTAACATTCTTTATGAAAGAAATAAAATTGCAAATGGTTTCCTTATTAATGGTCTTTATCAGCTACATATTGATGTACCTGTTCTAACTATCGAGCAAAACGTGAATGCCAAACGACCTAGGGATAGTCCAAACGATAAATATCTATGGCACCTGAGATTAGGTCATATAGCAGAAGATAGGATCAACAAATTGGAGAAAAATGGGCTATTGAGTCCATTGACTTCCGAGTCATATCCAACTTGTGAATCTTGTCTTCAAGGCAAAATGACTAAACTCCCTTTTGTAGGACATGGGGAAAGGGCCACAGATCTCCTTGCCCTAGTACATACTGATGTGTGCGGCCCATTTGATGTGCCGGCTAGAGGCAATTTTGTCTACTTCATTACCTTTACCGATGATCTGTCTAGGTATGGGTATGTGTATCTTATGAGACACAAGTCTGAAGCTTTTGAAAAGTTCAAAGAATTCAGACATGAAGTAGAAAAATAAACTGGAAAAACCCATTAAGGTTCTTCGATCAGATCGAGGAGGTGAATACCTTAGCCGGAATTCCTAGACTATCTCAAGAAAAATGGCATAGTCTCTCAATGGACTCCACCAGGAACACCTCAACTCAACGGGGTTTCAGAATGGAGAAATCGGACTCTATTGGATATGGTTCCGATCCATGATGAGCTTCACAGACCTTCCTGATTTTCTTTGGGGACACTCATTGTTAACTTCAATTTATCTACTGAATAGGGTTTCCCTCTAAAACCATTCCTACCACACCGTATGAGATATGGCACGGTAAGAAACCAAGTCTGAGTCATCTCAGAATTTGGGGTTGTCCGGCTCATGTCAAAAGACAACAAGCGGACAAGTTAGAGTTTAGGTCCTTCAGAGCTCGATTCATAGGATATCCTAAAGAGTCATTAGGATACTATTTCTACATTCCAGAAGACCACAATGTGATTGTGAGTCGACATGCCATCTTTCTTGAAAAATAGTTTATTCAAGATAGCGGCATTGGAAAGCAGATTAAGCTTGATGAGAAAGTCTCACAAGTACAACGAGCTAAGGACCAATTGGAACCAAATCAGGTTGAGCCAATAAGAACACTACCTCCTCCACCTCATAGATCGGAAAGAGTTTTCCCATCCCCCTGAAAGATACTTAGGTATTATTTCAGAGGAAAGTAGAGGAAATGTTCCTCATAGGTAATGGTGCTCATGGTGATGATCCCAAAACCTACAACGAGGCGATATCAGATATCGACTCCGAGAAATGGCTAGAGGCAATGCAGTCAGAAATTGACTCGATGCACTCAAACCAAGTCTGGACCTTGGTAGATCCACCAGAAGGTATAGTACCTATTGGGTGTAAATGGATCTTCAAGAGAAAGATTGGTGCAGATGGGAATGTGGAGACATTCAAGGCTAGACTAGTGGCAAAAGGTTATAGTCAATGCGAAGGCATTGACTATCAGGATACCTTTTCCCCAGTGGCTATGCTAAAATTCATCCGCACATTGCTTGCCGTTGCAGCCTATTTCGATTATGAAATATGGCAAATGGATGTGAAAATGGCATTCTTAAATGGATATCTTGAGGAAGATATCTATATGGAACAGCCGCTAGGTTTCACATCCAGTGATACTGATCACAAGGTTTGCAAGCTGCAAAGGTCCATATATGGACTTAAGCAAGCATCTCGGAGCTGGAACACTCATTTCAATGATGTGATCAAAATGTTTGGTTTCATCAAAAATGAAGAGGAACCATGTGTTTTCAAAAAGGTCAGTGGGAGCGCTGTTGTCTTCCTCGTATTGTACGTGGATGACATCCTCCTTATTGGGAATGATATTCCCATGTTGACGACAGTCAAAATATGGTTGTCCAAGAAATTCTCCATGAAAGACCTAGGTGAAGCATCCTTTATTCTAGGAATTAAGGTCTATAGGGATAGACCGAATAGGATGCTAGGACTTTCACAGAAGATGTACATAGAGGAAGTACTAAAGAGGTTTAGTATGGAAAACTCTAAGAGGGGATTAATATCCCTTCAGACATGGTATTCATCTTTCCAAGAAGATGTGCCCTAGCACACCTGAGGAAATAGAATGCATGAGCAAGATCCCTTATGCTTCTGCAATAGGGAGCCTCATGTATGCCATGCTATGTACACGACCTGATATAGCCCATGCTGTGAGTGTCACAAGCAGATATCAGTCAAATCCAGGTGAAGAACACTGGACTTCTGTGAAATGTATCCTTAAGTACTTGAGAAGAACTAAGGATATGATGTTGGTCTTTGGTAATGGAGAACTCCAAGTCCAGGGATACACAGACTCGGATTTCATGTCCGATATAGATGATCGAAAGTCGACATCTGGGAGTCTGTTTGTGTGCAATGGTGGTGCTGTCAGCTGAAAGAGTTCCAAGCAAACTGTGATAGCAGATTCCACCATGGAAGCAGAATATATCGCTGCATCAGAGGCTGCGAAGGAAGCATTCTGGTACAAGAAGTTTGCTATAGAAATCAGAGTAATGCCATCAGATGCCATTCCTCTGTACTGCGACAACAATGGTGCCATAGCCCTTGCTAAGGAGCCAAGGTCTCACCAAAAATCCAAGCATATTGAGCGGCGATACCACCTCATCCGTGATTACCTCGAGAAGGGTTATGTCGAGGTCAAGAGAGTCAACTCCACAGATAATGCGGCAGACCCACTTACAAAGCCGTTGGGCCAGCAGAAGATCGAAGCCCACCTTGAGAAGATGGGACTTAGACTTGTAGCCAATTGGCTTTAGGACAAGTGGGAGATTGTTAGATATATATGCCCTAGAAGCCAGAATTGGCTGACACTTGTAATACACTTCTAGGGGCAAAATTATAATTTTGACTATAATCAATAAAATGGATTATTTTCTATCACATATGTGTATTTAGTGTCTGTGATACATCCTTTGAGTTAATGATAATGATAATTCATATTTTCAAGAGTTAAAAATTTAAGACATGAATAATCATTATTAACTCATAAAGTGCTCCCGACCATAGGATCATCACGAGGATGGTGATTGATCCGGAAGGTTGGTGTACAATCGCTTCTCTTTAGTAGATGAGTCTTGAGTCTACGGTGTGGAGACACCGGAGCAAGAGTACAGATACTCATTAGAGAACGAGGGCACTGAGCGTGACCACCTCGAGTAGTCATTAGGAAGTCTACCTTCTCGTCAATGACTGACTCGATGCTGCAGTGGTGTATCTGGTTCTTTGACCTGAGGTGCATCGGCAGTTCACTTTGAGGGTGTTATAGTTTGACTACACCATAACTCAGTCTCCTAGCCATTCGAAATCCCTAAGGTGTATGTTGGCTATAGCATGTTCATTATAGGAATTGGATTGCATCAAGATGGAATCTATCTACCTCGATGGTAGAGGAGCAGCCCTATGATGATCATGAGAATCAAGTCTAGAAGCCCATGGCTATGGCAGAGTGAAATAATAGAAAGAGTTTCTATTTAGGTTTTCACATCAGACTTAAATCGAATGATTACATCATATGACAGAAACTAGGGTTTGACGAGTTCACCTTAACCCTAATCTGATCGGGGCTCAAGATAGAAGAACTTAATCACATAGGTAGCTGCACCAAGAGGTTCGCATTCAGCTCTGATGGGTTGCCACCATATACTGCTAGGTGTCACTGGTGGATTTTGGGAGCAATTAGAATGATTTAGATGATCGATCATTCTAGCTGTTCGAATCAGAAGAGTTCTGATCCATCGAAAGGAGTTTCGATGATGTCGATGATAGAGATCATGACATATCCCATTACCATACAGAACTGAACCTAACTAGATCACACAAATAAGGGTTTGAATCTAGTGATCATCAATTGAACTGATCCAATTTAATTGATCTAAATGAGATTCAATTAGGTTTAAGGAAATCATGCTAGCACTCGATTGAACCTAATGTTCTTCTTTTACTATCATAAATAGTTGTCCTGACTGAGCCAAAGGAGTTTGTGCTCGATCAGAGGCCTTCACTTGGTCTGACTAGAGCCTGTCCAGGTCAGAAAAAGGTTGTCTTATTTTATAAGACAACACCTACCATTTTTGGTCACCTGCCATTTCTCGTCCTTTGACTTTGGTCAAAAGTTGACCTTTGACTGGTCAAATGTTGACCATTGACACTTTGAGCTCTGTCCATGTGTCACGCACCTACTGGAGAGCTGGTGGGGGCTTGTCCCCCTGCCAGAAGCTAGCAAGGAGGAGGGCGCACGCCAAGGGTGGCGTGCGCCCAAGTTTGAGGTGCCCAGGAGTTCCTGTTGGATAGGGACTCCATCTCCTTTTTGGATTCCGAATAGACTCCTCCTAAGAACAAATTTTTGACTGATCTTAGGCGCCATCTAAGGATGAATCCAAGGGACTCTATTCCCACCAATCAGATTTAGATCTGATTTCACAAAAGGTTGATTGGTTGGGAAGAAGAGAAGTTGGATCACGCATAGTCTATAAATAAGACCCTGCGCCCAACTCAAAACATATGTATCAATTCCCATGCCCTAAGGCTGCCTCTCTCCTCCTCCTCCATGCCAAGTCCTTCTTCTCTCTCTCCTCTCCACGTCCAAAGAAGTTTGGGATCTCAGTTGGTGCAATCTAGGTGAGAGAAAGGTGATAGAAAGCTAGAAGGCTGCGCTGCTGCAAAGGACAACTGCTGATCTTCGAAAGCTATTTTGAAGATCCTCCAAATCAAATTCAGATCTAATTTTTGGAGATGTGATAGAGAAGAAGAGGATCTCCAGATCCAGCCTGAGTGGATACCGGTAGAGGCCAGGCACTTACGTGGTTAGATCCTGAACCTTCCACTACTTACAGGATCATCAACAGGTAATTGGATTACCCTACATCAAGGTAAATTAAATCTGATTTAATTTATTTATATTTTATTTTAAATTATTGAAATAATAAAAATTAGATTTTAAATATTCTAGATCTAATTTGGATCAAAGAAAATTTTTTTTGAAATATATCTCTTGATTCGATCAGATCTGAACAAACTTGATCCAAAAAATCAGAATTTTTCTTCAGTATGGTCCTTATTTATCATTCAAAGAGGCTATCACAAGATCGTCCATTAGTTTTTCTCATCTCTTAGATCATCATGGACATCAAGTCCATTAATTGGACAAAGTTTTGGCTGCTTTCCACCTTGCAAGGCAATTGTGTAATAATGACATGCTAGGGCATGGTCTCCCCTAACTTCTCAACTCCATATTCTATTGGAAACTTCATCTTTAAGTAGTATGTCGATACCACAGCTCAAAGCATATTTAATCCAGATTGTCCAAGAATTGTATTGTAAGCAGAAGGAGCCTTCACCACTAAAAAATTGATCTAAGGTTTATGAAGGAAAAACTATTTTTTTCACCATAGGATCGATCTGATCTGATCTAATCTATAGTAAAAATTTTTAATTTTTTTTTACAAATTTTTGATCAAATCTAAGAGTTCTCAGATCTAATCCCAATGATCTGATACTCTCAAAACTAATCCCAATGATCTGATGTTAAAAAATAAAATTAAAATAAATTAATAACATTAGTTGTTACTTGTTCAGGGTAGACAATTATCTTGATGATGATCAATGGAAGCCTGAGATCCTAGATCAAGCCATGCAAGCGCCTGGCCTCTACTAGAGTCTACTCAGGCTAGATCTAGATGCACTCTCTTTCTAGATTTGATGCCAAAAATTCAGATTAGATCTAAATCTCTAAAGACTTCAAAATAATTTTCTAAGGCTGCACCAATCTCTTGATGTGGAACACCCTGTCGTGATCTTTGCTTCAACTTCTATCAACCTTTGACCACTGAACCTGTGCCAAACCTAGTATGGGCATGGAGAAGGAAGAGAGGATCAAAGGGAGGTATGGGAAATAGATGGGGTGGAAGCCTAGGGGTGTGGGACATCAAAAATCATGAACCCTAGGCACAAAAGCGGTTTAAATAAACCCTTATGCACCATGCAGTGCCATGCAGCATCAACGAATCACATTCATTGATTTAATCAGATCTTAATCTGATTGGCCATGTGATGTCATCTGATTCAATCAGATTAGAGACCCCAAAATCTCCACTTAAGTGGAGCCACAAATGGATAAAAATAAAAGAGTGGGCACCTAAGTCTTTGATCCCATAAAAAATCCTAGAGTTCCATTCATATGGGACTCTCTTCCCTTTTCTCCATGTGCGCCATAAGGGCCGACCCCCTATTTTTTCTCATAAAAATACTCTTTGGGTCGTGCACCTCCAATGAAAATATGGGGCACACACCTCCTCCCCTCTTTTCTTTCTTGCAAAGACCAGGTCAATGTCCTGATGAAACCAAAAATGGTAGGTTATGTCAGGAATTGATTGTTATTATTTTATTTCAATTTGATGGATTAAGACAACCCTTTTCTAACCTAGACAAGCTCTAGTCAGACCCGGATAAAGCCATATAGGGTTCTCGAATTAGTCCAAACTAATTTGGCTCAGTCGAGATAAACCAAAAAGACTATAGAAGGAGAATGTTAGGCTTAATCATGTGCTAGCACGAATTTCTTAAACCTAATTGAATCTTATCCAAATCAATCAAAATGAATTAGCTCAATTGATCATATCCAAACCTAAACCCTTATTTGTGTGATCTAGTTAGGTTTAGTTCTGTATGGTAGTGAGATATATCATGATCTCTATCATCGACATCATCGAAACATCTTTCGATGGACTAGAACTTTTCTGATTTACACAATTAGAATGATCAATCATCAAGATCATTCTAATTGCTTCCAAAATTCACCAGTGACACCTAGTAGTATATGGTGGCAACCCATCAGAATTGAATATGAACCTCTTGGTGCAGCTATTAGTGTGATTGGGTTCTTCCATCTTAAGCTCCGATAGGATTAGGGTTAAGGTGAACTCGTCAAACCCAACATCCATCATATGAATAAATCATTCGATTTGAGTTCGTTGTAAAATCCTAATAGAAACTCTTTCTTTTATTTTTACTCTACCATGGTCATGGGCTTATGGACTCGATCTCATGATTATCATAGGGCTACTCCTCATCTACCGAGGTAGATAGATTTCCTATTGGTTCCTATAATAAACATTATATAGCCAACATATACCTCAGGATTTCAAATGACTAGGAGATCAAGTTATGGTATCGTCAAATTATAACAGTCTTAAGGTGAACTATCGATGCACCTCAAATCAAAGAACCAGTCACACCACTACAGCATCAAGCAAATCATCGACGAGAAGGTAAACTCCCTTATGACTGCTCGAGATGGTCACGCTCAGCACCCTAGTTTCCTAATAAGTAATTTACTCTCACTCTAATGTTTTCACATCATAAACTCAAGACTCATCTATCCTTAAAAAGTGATCGTACACCAATCTTTCTGATCGATCACCATCCTCATGATGATCCTACAGTCGGGAGCAATTTTATGAGTTAATTATGAAAATTTATATTTTAAATTTTTAACTCTTGAAAATATGAATTATCATTATCATTAACTCAAAGGACATATCATAGACACTATGTATATAATATGATAAAATAAAATAATTCTTTATTAATTTTTAAATCAAAATTATAAAATTATCCTTAGAAGTGTATTACATGTATCAGCCAATTTGGCTTCTAGAGCACATATCTAACAAACTTCCACTTAAGCTAAAGCTAATTGGCTATAAATCTAAGTCTCATCTTCTTAAGGTGGGCTTCGATCTTCTACTGGCTTAACGGCTTCATCAATGGGTCATCCACATTATCTATGGTGTCGACTCTCTTGACCTCAACGTAACCCTTCTCGAGGTAATCAAGGATGAGGTGATATCGCCTCTCGATATGATTCGACTTCTTATGAGATCTTGACTCCTTAGCTAGAGCTATAGTGCCATTATTATCATAGTATAGAGGAACAACATCTAATGGCATCACTCCAAGCTCTGTGGTAATCTTCCTATACCAAAATGCTTCTTTTGCAGCTTTTGATATAGTGTGTACTCAACTTCCATGGTGGAGTCTGCAATCATAGTTTGCTTAGAACTCTTCCAGCTAATGGCACCACCATTACATATAAACAGACTTTCAGATATTGACTTTCAATCATCTATGTCGGACATTGTTGCCCAGCAAGACAATCCAAGAGGGGGGGTGAATTATATTTTTCAAAATTTAAAACAAGTTAGGTGCTGTTTTCAAAAATAAATGATGTAATGGTGTATGCTTTAGTTCTAAGTATATAGAAATGTAGAAATATAAATGCAATGGAATGAAGTAAACAAGGCAATCACAAATACTAGAAAATTTATAGTAGCTCGATGCTCCTTGCACCTACGTTCACTCCCCAAGGTCCACTTGAAAATTTTACTATAATCTCTCCAAGATTACAGCCAGATAGATTTTCAAGGCTCACTATCTAAAACCTAGTTGATTTTTACATCGGCTCACCAACCACAATGAACCCCCAAGCCAACCCTTGGCTTACAATCCAATTTTTAGGCTTGGATAAGCCTTTTCTTTAGCTTCAAAACTCTGTTGAAGCTAAGTTACAAGAAGGAGGAAAGTTGAACAAAAATGAACAAAAAGCTCCTTTGATGAGCAAATAAGTTGATGAAGGATTTTGGAATCTTCTTAGAGGAAGGATTTTAAACTATTTGAGCTTGTCTTCTTGTAGAATTAAATTACTTGATTTGATGTTTTTGGAGTTGGGAGTAGAATGCTCTCTTTTGGACTCTTTCTCTTCACTTTTTGATTCCTTTCAATGATCTTATATTCATGTCACTTTCTCCAGGTATTTTGTAGATGATTTTTCATATTTGAAAGGATGGAGAACCCTATTTGATCGTTGGAGAAGCAAAAATAATCGTTTGAATCAAATCTACATAGTTCTGAACAGTCTGCAAAAAGTAGCCATTGGAGCTCGAGTCGAACCTCGAGTCGACTCGAGCCTTAGCTCGAGGCTTTTTGCTCCGCTCATTCCTCTGCTCGAGACTTTTTACTCTGCTCGATCCTCAGTTCATGGACCTCGAGTCGACTCAAGCCTCTGCTCGAGATTGTGCCAAACTTTACTTCAAAATTATCATCTTCTGTATTTCTCCTGAGACTTCGACTCGAGAACCTCGAGTTGACTTGAGCCTCTGCTCAAGACTATTCCTTCTGAAGCTTCTACATGCCAATCAGCGTATTAGCTCAAGCTGAACAACGAGTAGAACCTCTAGTCAACTTATGGGCTTCTTATACTGAAAAATTTTAGTTTGCCTAAAAGTTTTCCTCTTGAATTTTGATTTTGGGATATCTTTTTCAATCTTTATTTCAGATGTGATTTATGCTCCAAATGCCTCCGACTCTTCTCTATCAATTTTTAAATGCACTTATATGGATGTTTTATTTGATACTTTAAAATACATCCTGAAACATGATCTCATCAACTTCATTAGTTCAAATATATACTCAAATATTTTGTTACTCATCAAAATCAATCCTTGGGGTCAATAATCTCTTTCTTTTTGATGATGACAAAACTTTGAGAATTTGAGTGAGAAATGTGCAATAACAAATAGACTAAAGATTTAATCCTTTTTATATTTCCATATTTGGATCCCCCTCAATTTATGGTTGCATTTTTAATATGTCTTTTCAATTCAAGGTTAAGTTTTTTGCTCGTATTTATTAGAATGGTAAATTGCCAGCATATATCCATATGTGTGTGCTATGCATTTGTATTAAACAATCATACATAGGGTATGGATCATGGCACAAACTCCAAACTTATAATGCACATCATATATGCTGAAAATTTCAATCCTTAGTATATTCATGCTTAACACATTCAAGCTGAAAATTTTTATCTTAACACATTTATGCTAAAAATTTTAAATTTAACATATTCAAAGTGAATGAATTTTAACATATTCAAAGTGAATGAATTCATGCTCATATACATATTACTCCCCCTTTTTATCATCAATTAAAAATATAAAGTTAAGACAAATGTTCAGAACGAGTGTAAGAGTAAGTGATCATGAGTTTTATTGCATTAACAAAATGAGTGCATTAAGCCACCAAAATACACTATGATACAATGAAACATCAAGTTCAAAGCAAGACTAGGTTAAGCAAGTTTACATCTATAAGTGCCAAGTACATAGAGTCAAATACAATCATATACTCCTAATACATAGATCTAAGTACAAGAAGTGGACAGACACTAGAACCTATGAGGCTACTCATCATCATATGGAATCTCTAATGTTTGGGATGAGGCTCATGAGGTAGAAGATCTGGCTCTCCTGCTCCTAGTCCTAGTAGAAGGTCCAACTACCTGCAAAGGAGGAGGCCTTCTATGAGTGTAGACTCTGAGTGGTGGTCTGCTCTCATTCATGGATACCTGGATGGTCTGACCAGATGACATAGGTCGAGGTGAAGGTCGAGGCATGGTTACCCTAGCCATGGCATTTGCTGCTGCTGCTAGTATCGCACCTAGAGCGAGTCTCTTTATTTTTTCAATCAAATTGCCCATGAGTTCATGTACTAAAATGATACCCTGCTGCTATGCCTAATCTAAACTGCTGATTGCTGCCATCATCTCAGTTCCTCTAGACTCAACTCTCCCCCTGAGCCGAGCAAGCTCCTCAGTAATATTGGAGTGATCAGTGGGTGTGCCATGTGCGTGTCCCTCTACTCCAGAGTAGTAAGCCTCTGAGAGATAGTCCTCATCTCAATCTGTACAATCTCTACTCTTCCAGACAATCCCTAAATCTCTCTACTGACTCTGGTAGATATCATATCTGCTAGTCTCTCCATAGATGCAGAGTCAGTAGCTGGTGTCTATAGGAACCTTCCCATGGATGGCGCTGAGGTATCATAGGTGTACTAGGTTCAGTGTTAGGTGCATCTTGGGCTACAGTTGGAGTAGAGGGCTCTCTTGCCTCCACTATCCTAGGCACTCTTCTTTCTTGATCAGAATTGTTCCTAACCCACCTTCCATCCTCTACATGATACTGCATTCTGGTCAAAGCTCTCATGTCATAAACATCATAGTGAGACTGCTTCTTACTTGTTTCATTCTCTAGTGATACTCCAGCAGTCTCAAAGATCCTAGTCAAGGCCATTCCATAGGGCAAGCATACCTTGTTCCTTGATGCAGCCTCTCTCATCTGATGCATCATTATACCTGGCAGGTTTATTTGAGTTTCCTGAACCATCAAATACATCATACACAATTCTTTTTCAGACACAAAGTCATGTCCAACTAATTTTGGAATAAAAATCCCACTGATGATATGATGAAGAACTCTCATTTTCATTGATAGTATGGGTGCCAGTACATCTCCAATGATATCATCCCTACCCACAACTAATCTCAAACTCCTCTTTTTGTTAGATAATTTATCGGGCACAAAACTTTCTTTTGTGATACAAAAAATCTGATCCAAACTCTCCTCTGTCACCTCAATTTGTATACCTTTGACTATACTTACAATTTCAGAAAATCCTCTTTTAAGATTATCATAGAACTCTCTAACCAATTTAGGGTATATGGGGATGTCTATTGTATAGAAATTCCTCCACCCCATCCTATCAATCCATGTCCCAATAAGGAAATTATAACTTTCAAAGAAATCAAAATCAACTCTCCTTCCCATTGTAATGGCTCTAGTGGCCATCCTACCAATAGGTGAAGATGGTGGAGGAGGTGAGTTCAGTATAGCTTGGTCCTGTTGAGGTTGAATGGGTTCTTCCTGATCGGGTTCCTCCTGAATGGGTTCTTCGAAGGATTGAGAAACCTCAGATGGTTGGGATGTCGCCTATTCCATTCGAGCTTTTCTTCTCCTCTCCCATTCTTCGGCTCCATGGGTATTACAAACTTTCTACACTCTATGCCTTTCTCCAACCATTTTACCCAAATTCGGTCCGTAACTTTACGAATTGAAAGGAAGAGATGGTAGGGAAGCAAGCAGATACTGTTGGATTGAGTTTGGGGGATGAGAGGCCCTCTGCTCGTCGAGATGAAGAATCTCTAGGGCATTGCGAATGGTCACAGATCCATTTTAATCGCTTGTGACTCTGACCCTTGAGTCGACTCATGGTTTTGAACTAGTTTGCTCGAGTCGACTCGAGCAATAGTTCTGAAACTTTTAAAGTTTCAGAGGGAATTTTGGTATTCAAACAATATCTAGTTATTTTTCTAGATATTTATCATTGATAATATACACAAAATTTGATTCTTTTGAATTTAATTTGATTTACCTAGAATTATGAAAATTAAAATTTAATCAAATTGATAACAAAGTCCTAAGTCTCTTCTAATTATGCTAAATTTTTCTTTGCTAAGGGATTTTATGAATATGTCAGTTAAAGTATCACATTATTATTTTGTACATAATCTCTTATAAAGTGATGTCTTATCTCAATGTGTTGGATCTTGAGTGTTGAATTAGGTTCTTGGTTAAATTGATTACACTTGTGTTGTCACATCTTATGGGTATCTTATTAAGTTTGAATCCAAAATCTTCTAATTATTGTTTAATCCAAAAAATTTGTGTGCAACAACTCTCAGTAGCTATATATTCAGCCTCGATCGTTGAGAGTGCTACTGAATTTTTTTCTTACTAAACCAAGAAATTAAATTTACTCCTATAAATTGACATGTGCCATTAGTGCTTTTCCTATCAAGTTTGCATCCAATAAAATCAGCATCAGAGTAACCAATTAATTCAAATTAAGATGCTCTATCATACCATAGTCCTACATTAAGTGTCTCAGATAAGTATCTAAAGATTCTTTTGACAACATGTAAATATGATTCTCTAGGGTCTGATTGATACCTACCATACATGCAAACACTAAATACTATATCTGATCTACTTACGGTAAGATAAAGAAGTGAGCCTATCATATCTTTATATAATTTTAAATCTACTTTCTTACTTTTCTCATCTTTGTCAAGTTTGCAAAATGTACTCATTGGTGTGCCAATTGGTCTTGAACTCTCCATCCCAAACTTCTTGAGTATTTTCTTTGTATATTTTGTTTGGTTGATGAAGATCCCCTCTTTATCTTATTTGATTTGGAGTCCGAGAAAGAAGTTTAACTCTCCCATCATGCTCATCTCAAAGTCATCCTGCATTAGCTTTGCAAATTCTTGATAAAGGATTTCATTAGTGGCACTAAAAATAATATCATCCACATAGATTTGTGCAACTAATAGATTCTCATCTTTTCTTTTTTAGAACAAGGTTTTATTAATATTTCCTCTAGTAAATTTATTATCTACTAAGAATTTACTTAATCTTTCATACGAAGCACGTGGGGCTTGTTTTAGACCATATAGGGCTTTATGTAATTTGAATACATGATTTGGAAATGCATGATTTTCAAATTTAGATGGTTATTCAACATATACTTCTTCTGCTATATAACCATTAAGAAATACACTATTTACATCTATTTGATATAATTTGAAATTCATGAAGCATGCAAAAGTAAGCAATAGTTAATGGCCTCTAATCTAGCTACAGGGGCAAAGATTTCATCAAAATCAATGCCTTCTTCCTGATTATATCTTTTTACTACTAATTTAGCCTTATTTCTCATAATAGTTCCATGTTTATCCAATTTATTTTTATATACCCATTTAGTTCAAATTATTGGGTAGTCATTTGGTCTATCGACTAGGATCCACACTTTGTTTCTTTCAAATTGATTTAATTCTTCTTGCATGGCATCTATCCAATACGGATCATTTTCAACTTCTTCTATTGATTTAGGTTTAATTTATGATATAAAAGCTATGTAATTATTTACATTTCTAAGATAAGATTGTGTTCTTTCCCCTTGTGATGGATCACCGATTATAAAATCTTTAGGATGTTCATGTGCATACCTCCATTCTTTTGGTAGCTCCTCTTTTGGATTGTGAGAGGACTCTTCATTATTCTCTTCTTCATTATTTTGAGGTGGAGCATCCTTGAGTGTTAGATTATCCTCTTATCACGAAGATTTTCTGCATCCTCATCTAAAGCATCTTTTTTTCTAATAGATTTATCATTATATTCATCAAAGATAACATAAATTGATTCTTCAACAATGAGAGTTCTCTTGTTGAAGACTCTATATGCCTTACTTAATGAGAAGTATCCTAAGAAGATACCCTCATTGAACTTAGCATCAAATTATCTCAGATTATCTTTTCTGTTATTAAGTATCAAGCATTTACAACCAAACACATGAAAATAGTTGATATTTGATTTTCTATCTTTCCAAAGTTCATATGGGGTTTTCTTTAAAATAGGTCTTATTAGAACATGGTTTAATGTGTAACATGCAATATTTATTATCTCAGCCTAGAAATATCTAGGTAAATTACTTTCACACAATATAGTTCATGCCATTTCTTCTAGTGTTTGATTTTTTCTTTCTACTACTCCATTTTGTTGTGGGGTTCTAGGTGCTGAAAAATTATGATCAATTCTCTTTTCATTACAAAAGTTCTCAAAATGCTGATTTTTGAATTTTGTACCATGATCACTATGTATGCAAACTATTAATGTGTTCTTTTCATTCAAAACCTTTCAATAACATTTAGAAAATGCATTGAAGGCTTCATTTTTTTGTGCTAAAAGCATTACCCAAGTGAATCTTGAAAAATCATCTATAATTATAAGACTATACTTTTTACCTCCTAGACTAGTGGTCCTTGTGGATCCAAACAAATCCATGTGTAGCAATTCTAAAGGTCTAGAGGTTGAAATCATTTTTTTTGGTTTGAAAGAATTTCTAGTTTACTTTCTAAATTGACATGCATCACAAATTTGATTCTTTTCAAAACTTAGTTTTAGTAATCCTCTTACAAGATCTTTCTTAATTAATTTTGAGAGTAAATCCATACTAGCATGACCTAATCTATGATGCCACAACCAACTAGCTTCCTTGACCTTAGCATCCATTGCCATAAGACATTGACCATTTTTCATGTGTAGATCATCAAGATCTAACATATAGACATTGTTATGTCTATGTCCTATGAACATGATGCCATTGTTATTTGGATTAGAAACAATACATAATAGATATTCAAAAGTTACTTTAAATTTCTTATCACAAAATTGACTAATGTTAAGCAAATTATATTTCAACTCATCAGCTAGCAATACATTTTGAATAGAAATAGGAGTGATACGAATGTTACCGACACCAATGATACATCCCTTTTCATTGTCACCAAATGTAACTACTCTGTCTTCTTTAGGCTCAAAAGTGATAAATTGAGATTTGTCATCTGTCATGTGCCTTGAACAGCCACTATCAAGATACCAAAGCCTTTTCTTATCCTGGGTTGCAAGACACTCCTACACAAGAAAATCAAGTTGAGTTTTTACGTACCCAAGTCATCTTGAATCCATTGGGGTTAGTGCTTATGGTTTCTTTTGAAATCCAAACCATTTTAACCATTTTTTTATTTAATTTTTTGAAATCATATGCATAAGACTTATGACCAATTTTGCCATAACAAAAATATGAGATATTTGAAGTAGAGTTTGATGAAGCTTTAACAAATAGATTTTTGAATAGTTTTTATTTTTTATGAGGTTTAAATCCTAATCCGACCTTATTAAAAATAGCTCTTTGCTCATTTAGTAGCATATTTAATTTTTTAGAACTATAGGTAAATCTTTCTACAAATGGTTTGATTTTTGCTAGTTCATCATTCAATTTCTGATTTTTATTAGTAAGCAAATTCAATTTTTCAAAAAATATTTTCTTTTCATGAGTAAGTTCTAAATTTAACTTTCTCAAATCTTTATTTTTCAAAGTTACTTTCCTATATTCAATCATAAGTTTAGAAAAAGCCTCTTGTGGCTCATCAAAAGTAAAATTTAAGAAGTTTTCAGCATTTACCTGCTCATGATGTGCCATCAAGCAAAGGTTGGTTTCTTCTTGTGATTCTTTCTTGGAGCTAGAGTCCTCACTATCACTCCAAGTGGCCATCATCACCTTCTTCTTGAGCTTTTTGGATGATTTCTTGAGAAGGTGGCAGTCCATCCTAAGGTGGCCGGATTTCTTGCACTCGAAGCAAATTGGTAGCTCCTTCTCTTTCTTCTTACTTGGTTCACCTTTGAAGACCTTCTTCTTGAATCCTTGCTTCTTCTTTCTCATAAACCTCTTAAACTTTCTTGCAATCATGGCCAAGTCTTTTTCTTCCTCTTTTTCATTGGATTCCTCACTCTCATTATCCTTGAAAGTAGTTGTCTTGAGAGCTATGGTCTTTTTCTTCTTGGTTTCCTCCTCTATGTTTTGCCTCATATTCAATTCATGAGTCATTAAGGATTCAAGAAGCTTTTCCAATGATAGCTTGTTGAGGTTTTTAGGTTCTTGGATGGTGGTGACCTCTGCTTCCCAAGCTTTCGAAAGTGACCTAAGAATTTTACAAACAAGCTCACTATTAGTGTAAGATTTACTCAAGCTTTTCAAATCATTAATAATATCGATAAATCTAGTAAACATTCGAAAATAGACTCATTTGACTCCATTTTAAATAATTCATATCAATAGACAAGCATATTTATTTTAGACTCCTTTACTTGATTGGTACCCTCATGGATAACCTCTAGCCTATCTCAAATCTCCTTAGCCGAAGCACAAGTAGAAATTCTATTGAATTCATTAGGATCTAATTCACAATATAGGACATTCATGATCTTAGCATTTAATTCTATCATTTTCATATCGTGCTCATCTTAATCCTCTTCTGGTTTGAGAACATCATTACCCTCTATTTTGATTATGGGAGTGTGTGGGCCTTTGATTATCACTCTCCAAAGTTGATAATCAAGTGCTTGAATGTAAATACGCATGCGTGCTTTTCAATAAGTGTAATTTATTCCATTGAACAAGGATGGGCGGTAGGTCGATTGCTCTTCGGTAAGAGATGCACTCATATGAGTTGCCATTTGATCTTAACTCTTGATTGTTAAATCAAATGAAGTGAGTACAAAGCTCTGATACCACTTATTGCCCAGCAAGACAACCCAAGAGGAGGGGTGAATTGGATTTTTCAAAACTTAAAACAAGTTAGGTGCTCTTTTCAAAAACAAGTGATGTGATGGTATATGCTTTAGTTATAAGTATGCAAAAATGCAGAAATATAAATGTAATGGAATGAAGTAAATAAGGCAATCACAAATACTAGAAAATTTATAGTGGTTCGATGCCCCTTGCACCTACGTCCACTCCCTAAGGCCCACTTGCGAATTTCACTATAATCTCTCCAAGATTATAGTCGGATAATTTTTCAAGGCTCACTATCCAAAATCTAGTTGATTTCCACACCGGCTCACCAACCATAACCAATCCCCAAGCCAACCCTTAGCTTACAATCCAATTTTTAGGCTTGGATAAGTCTTCCCCTTAGCTTCAAAATTCTATTGAAGCTAAGTTACAAGAAAGTAGAAAGTCAAACAAAAATGAAAAAAAAGCTCCTTTGATGAGCAAATAAGTTGATGAAGCTTTTTAGAATCTTCTTGGAGGAAGGATTTTGAACTATTTGAGATTGTTTTCTTGCAGAATGGAATCACTTGATTTGATGTTTTTGGAGTTGGGAGTGGAATGCTCTCTTTTGGACTCTTCCTCTTCATTTTTCGATTCCTTTCAATGATCTTATATTCATGTCACTTCCTCTAGGTGTTTTGTAGGTGATTTTCTATGTTTGGAAGGCTGGAGAATCCTATTTGACCATTGGAGAAACAGAAATGATCGTTTGAACCACATCTACATAATTCTAGATAATTTATAGAAACTAACCATTGGAGCTCGAGTCAAACCTTGATTCGACTCGAGCCTCAACTCGAGGCCTTTTGCTTCGCTCATTCCTTTACTCGAGACTTTTTACTTTGCTCGATCTTTAGCTCATAGACCTCGAGTCGACTCAAGCCTCTGCTCGAGACTGTGCCGAGCTTTGCTTTAAAATTATCATCTTCTATATTTCTCCTGAGACTTCAACTCAAGAACCTCAAGTCAACTCGAGCCTCTACTCAAGACTGTTCCTTCTGAAGCTTCTGCGTGCCAGTCTGCTATCAACTCAAGCTAAACAACGAGTCAAACCTCGAGTCGACTCATAGGCTTCTTATGCTAAAAAATTTTAGTTTATCCAAAAGTTTTCCTCTTAAATTCTGATTTTGGGATATCTTTTTCAAGCCTTGTTTCGGTGTGATTTATGCTCCAAATGCCTCCAACTCTTCTCTATCAATTTTCAAATGCACTTATATGGATGTTTTATTTGATACTTTAAAATACATCCTGAAACATGATCTCATCAACTTTATTAGTTCAAATATATACTCAAATATTTTGTTACTCATCAAAATCAATCCTTGAGATCAACAGACATAAAATCTGAGTCTATATACCCCTGAGCTTAGAGTTCTCTATTTTTAAATATCAGAAATATATCCTTTGTCTTTCTCAAGTACTTAAGGATATACTTCATAGAAGTCTAGTGCTCTTCGCCTAGATTTGACTAATATCTGCTCGTGACACTCATAGCATGGACAATATCAGATCGTGTACATAGCATGGCATACATGAGGCTCCCTATTGCTAAAGAATAAAGAATTTTGCTCATGCATTCAATCTCCTTAGGTGTGCTAGGGCACATCTTTTTGGAGAGATGAATGCCATGTTTAAAGAAAACTAGTCTCCTCTTAGAGTTTTTTATGCTGAACCTCTTCAGCACCTCCTCTATGTACATCTTGTATAAGAGACCCAGCATCCTATTCGATCTAACCCTATAGATCTTAATTCTTAATATGAAGAATGCCTCTCCAAGGTATTTTATAGAGAACTCTTTCGACAACCACATTTTGACAGATGTCAACATAGGAATATCATTTTCAATTAGGAGGATGTCATCTACGTACAGTACGAAAAAATAATAGTGCTCCCACTAACCCTTTTGAACATAGGGCTCCTCCTCATTTTTGATGAAACTAAATGATTTGATCACATCATTAAAATGAGCATTCTAACTCTAAGATGCTTGCTTAAGTCCATATATGGATCTTTGCAGCTTGAAGATCTTGTGATCACTATCACTGGATATGAAATCAAGTGGCTGTTCCATACAGATATCTTTTTTAAGGTATCTATTTAGGAATTCCATTCTCACGTTCATCTACCATATTTCATAATTGAAATAGGCTATAATAGCAAATAGTGTGCGGATGGATTTTAGCATGGCTATTAGTGAAAAGATATCCTGATAGTCAATGCTTTCGCGCTGACTATACCCTTTCACTACGAACCTAGCTTTGAATGTCTCTACATTCCTATTGGTACCTATCTTTCTCTTAAAGATTCATTTACACCCAATAGGTACAATACCTTCAGGTGGATCTACCAAGGTCTAGACTTGATTCGAAAGCATTAAGTCAATCTCTGACTGCATTGCCTCTAATTAATTTTCGAAATCGATATCTAATATTGCCTGGTCATAGGTCTTGGGATCATCACTATGAACCCTATTTTTCATGAGAAATATTTTCTCTACATCCTCTTGAATAGTACCTAAGTATCTCTCAGGAGGATGAGAAATTCTAGTTGATTTATGGGGTGGTGGAGGTAGTGTTTGGACTGGCTTAACTGATTTAGTTCCATAGAATTCTTAGTTTGTTGCTCTTCGGAGACCTTCTCCTCTAGCCTAATCTATCTTCTGATGCCATCATCTTGAATAAACTATTTTTTAAGAAAAATGATGTGTCAACTTTCAATCACATTGTGGCCCTTCGAAAGATAAAAATAATATCCTAACAATCTTTAGGACATCCAATGAATTGAGATCTAAAGGACCTAGACTCTAATTTGTCCACCTGTTGTCTCTTAACATGATCTAGACAACCCCAAATTATGAGATGACTTAGACTTGGTTTCTTACCATGTCATATCTTATATGGTATGGTAGGAACAGTTTTAGTAGAAATCCTATTCAGTAGATATATTGCTGTCATAAAACTATGTTCCCAAAGAAAATCAAGAAGGTCGGTAAAGCTCATCATGGATTAGACCATATCTAATAGGGTCTGATTTTTTCGTTCTAAAACCCCGTTGAGTTGAGGTATTCCAAGTGGAGTCCATTGAAAGACTATGCCATTGTCCTTAAGATAATCTAAAAATTCTCGACTAAAGTATTCACCTTTTCAATCTAATCGAAGAACCTTAATGGGCTTTCTGGTTTGCTTTTCTACTTCTAGTCTGAATTTCTTAAAATTTTCAAAGGCTTCAGACTTGTGTCTTATTAAGTAAATATACCCAAACCATGACAAATCATCGATAAAGATAATGAAGTAGATATAATTGCCTCTGACCAGCACATCAAATAGGCCGCACACATCTGTATGTATGAGGACAAGTAGGTCGTGGCCCTTTTTTCATGTCCTACAAAAGAGAGCTTGGTCATTTTATCTTAAAAGCATAATTCATAAATTGGATATGACTCAAAAATCAATGAACTTATAAGTCTAAATTTCTTTAATTTATTAATCTTGTATTTAGCTATATGACCTAGTCTAAGGTGCCATACATACCTATCATGTAGACTATTCCTAGGTCGCTTAGATCCTATGACATTCATGTTTTGTTCGACATTCAATACAAATACATTAACATGCAACTAATAGAGATCATTAATCAAAAAATCACTTACAATTTTTTTTCTTTCAAAAAGAATACTATAGTGATTCTTAAGAAAGCTAATTACATAACCTTCCTATGCTAAATAAGAAATAGAAATCAAATTTCTACTTGCTGCAGGCACAAAATAATAATCTCTAAGGACTAAATCTAAACCAGATGGTAGTCAAACAGAGTAGGTTCCTACGGTCACAACAGCAATTCTTACTCCATTTTCAATGCATAGGATCATCTCACCATCCCTTAAACTCCAGCTCTCCTCAAGATCCTACATAGAAGTGCTCAAGTGAGCACTAGAACTAAAATTAAGCACGCAACTGGATGTAGAACCATTAGATTAGATTCAATTATGAGCATACCTCCAAAAGGACTTGTCTCCCTCTTATTCTTTAGGCTGGTCAGGTATAGAGGATAGTTTCACTTCTAATGGCCATTGGTATTGCAGTGGAAACACTTTTCCTTGTCAATGATCTTCTTCTTCGGCTCTGCCTACTACTTCCTACCTTCCATTTTCTGCTTCTTCATATACTTCTTCTTCTTTCTAAAAGACTTTCTCTTGGAAGAATTTTGCTCCATGACAAGTACTGAGCCCTTTGAACCTTTCAAAGAAAGCTCAGTAGTAACTAGCATGTTCATTAACTCAACTAAGGTACATTACAGTTTATGCATATAGGAGTTCATAATGAACTGCCCATATGCATCAGTCAAGGACTGCAAGATCACATCAATTTTTAGGTCTCTATCAACTAGACATCGAGCTTCTCAAGCTCTTCTAGGTCCTTGATCATCATTAGATAATGATCTTAGATCGTCCGCCCATTACGCATTTAAGCATTAAAAAATCTTCTTATAACTTGATACTTGACTGCGCGACTCTCTTCACCAAACAACTCTTGTAGGTGAGCCAATATTTAACAAGCAGTCTTGATATCCTCATGTTGGCGCTGAAGCTCATCAGACATCGAGTCCAACATGTAGTATCTAGCTTTATTATCTTCATTCGTCCATTTCTCCAAAGATGCTCTCTGTCCAATGGATGGACCTGCTGGTAAGGTGGAGAGGTCCTGGTCTAATACATGAGTCAACTTTTTAGAATCCAAAAAAATTTTGAAGTTTTGGAGCCAATCCTTGTAATTACGTCTGGTCAGTCTGTGGGTGTCTAGAATTTGGGCTAGTGGGTTGGACACAGATATTTTTCTATAGAGAGTCAAAGTTTTTAGTTAGACATTATAATTAGACTTGATCAATTTATTTAGGAGTTTCATTTTTAAATAAATTTTGGCTCCCATTATTTTTTTGGATCCCTATACTTTCTTAGAAGAGATGCAAAAATCTACATGATCAAAGACTTCTAGTGGGTGATGCGATCCCACCGAGTGGCTCACCACCTCATCTAACAATTATTGGTGATGGGTTAGTCCGATGGGTGGACAACTCTTGTCCAATGATTTTTAAATCATGGTGCACCCTAACTTGATATCTAATTCGTGAAGATCATTATGCTCAAAATATTGCTCCACTCCTTAGTTAAGTCAGATCCACCATTTGCATAAATTGGGCTTCTGATTGGATCCCTCATCATGTCCAAAATATTGAGCCCAACCCATCCTCCTGTAGCATCCAATGCTTAATAGATATGGTTGCATCTTTTTAGTGTAACTGAACTACTATAACCAGCTAAGAATAATCAACCTTAAGAAGGGCCCGCATATCTATAATGGTGGATGACCTATGACTTCATATTTTCTTAGGAAGATTTGATTTAGATCTCTTAAAATTGACTTGACTTAGTCATAACAATTATGACTAACCTAGTGGCATGGGTTAGCTTGAATCGTTAGCCACCTCAAATTAGAACTGGGTCAATCCAATCAGCCAGATAAGTAAGATCAGTGGGAGGAATATGCCATTAACTCACCTTGAATACATTCAGATCGAGTAGATTTTAATTAAAGACCACTAGTTGTATCTGCCAAACTTATCTTAGACATCGATTTGTCAAACCAGAACTAATCGGATTAGCCTATAATCCATGCTCGAATCATGAAGCCAAATTAGGTCTTGACTTGGTCGACCACATGTGACTGTGAGTCGACCTTGACCTAGACTTAATCCTATTGAGCTAGTCAATTTTAAGCACTCTTGACTCACTTAACCAACCTTGATTCGATTTGTTCAACCGCTAGAACTAATTGAGTTGCCCATACCTGAATCCAATTGTATGAAGATGTCTTACATTTAAAAATTCATAATTTTTAGACCTAATTGATTTCATAAACTTAATTCTTAATTAAGTTTGGATTCATAAATAAAAACATGCATTAAAATCCTAGGATTTTAGGATCTAGGATTTTATAGAAAAATAAGTATTTAACTTTTGATTAAGGATAAACTATTGAAAATTATATCCTAAAGTCAATCATCTAGATTGTAGATGGTTGAGCTAATTTATAAAATATACTTGAATTATAAATGAATAAAAAAATTTTTTTGGCAATTCATCACTTTTGCGGAACTGCTCTTCAAATGTTGGCTCACATTGAGAGATGTTTGGGGAACAGAGTCGCGCAATGCCAAGGTTACTAAGTCATGAAATGACTTTTTATAGGCATAGATGCGTGATAGGACAGTCAGTCAAGATCACTATTGATGAATGATCAAGGACTGAAGAGCTTGAGAAGCTCGTTGTGAATTTAGACTTGGATTTGCCAAAACGATTGTTATTCTGCATCTTTGATGATGCATATGGGCAAGTTCATCATGAATTGCACAGTTCATAAACTTTTAAAATTTTTTGACCGAATTATGAACGATGCTGCTGCGACCGCTGAGTGCGCTCTCTATGATAATGGTTCTAATGCTACAGTTATCTGGCTGTGTGAATAGAGATTTCTTATCCAAATAGAAGTCTCTGGAAAAGAAGAAAATGTCTGGCAAAGCAGAAGGTGGAGGAGGAATAGGAAAAGAAGGCGAGTCGAAGAGGAGATAGGCCGCTGTCAAAGGAAAGTGTTTCCATTGCAATAGCGATGGCCTGAAAAGGGGAATTGGTCTACTTCGCTGCCACCTTGAAGAAGCAAGAAGAGAGGTCTGGTCTAAAGTATAGCTCGTTATTAAGTCTAATTTTCACGATTTTGTTACTGCAGTCCAGTGGGTGCTTGACTCTGGTTCTAGTGCTCATACTTATGCACTCGATAGTAGGGGTTTTGAGGATTAGCAGAGAGGCTGAGGGATAGGAACCTGATTACGCATTGAAAAATTGGTGAGAAGAATTATTGAGTGCTGGTGAATAACTCATTACCTCGTTACGATTTCAATCAA
>QRFJ01002513.1:55793-94893 GCA_006176705.1 Cocos nucifera | reverse complement strand
GATCCTAGCATGCGCACATCTTAGGGAATTAGATCTAATCCAATCATTCTCAAGATCTACGTATTTATGCGATCAATTACCCACACCTCAAAGCATTAATTTACATCTTTTAAAATTTAATTCTTCATTCACAAGTATATCTCATAGCATCTTGACTATAACAATTTTGCTCATTTGCATCTACATGCATATTGTATATCTTACAATAATTTAATCTATGTCTTTCATGCTCTATATTTCAAAATCAAGCAATTTATGAAATCTCATAGCACTTGAAACCTACATATGTTCTATCCAAATGAACACTATAGGTCGATACACTTGCGCACCAACACTAGAGGTCAGGTCATATGCCATCTTTGACGTCGACCTACAACCAAGTATCCATCCAAGCTATCTTGGACGTGCATCCACTATGCCCTTCCGCATCCACTAAATTAAGAATTCAGACTAGCGTCGCTAGTACCCTTAAAGTACCAGTAAGCTTGCTTTGTAACAGTCATGTTATTTGTGCTCACTCTTAAGGTCTACTGGGAACCACTCTACACCTATAGTCCCTTTCATTGAGCAATTCTTGACATGTACTAGAGCTACTGCGCCAGCTTACGGATCCACGTTCCATTAAAACATACCCCTTACCACATATCCCTTGCCATCGTCATACCTACAGTTGACAAAGTTGTATTTTCTCTGTCTTAAATACAGGACAACTAACAACATATGCGCCACACAGAACAAACCCTACACTTGATACATCCTGCTTGTCCTAGGTAACAAACTCTATCATCCTTTTGGTCACATGAACACAGTTTTAACGCCTGTTCTCAGAACAGATACAATCCTTCCTTTTATTGAGACTACAATAGCTCGCTTAAGCGACTTCCACTCACCAAGAAGAGTTCAGTTTCCAATGGCAAGCACGCACCCGATATCTTCATGTTGGCGCTGGAGCTCATCAGACATCGAGCCCAACATGTAATATCTGGCCTTATTATCTTCGTCTATCCATTTTTCCAGAGATGCTCTCTGTTCAGCAGATGGACGGGCTGGTAAGGTGGGAGGGTCCTGGTCCAATACATGGGTTAACTTCTCGAAACCCAAAATAATTTTGTAGTTTCTGAGCCAATCTTTATAATTGGGTCCAGTCAGTCTATGTGTGTCCAGGATACGTGCCAATGGGTTGGACGCAGACATTTTCCTGTAGAGAGTCAAAGATTCTAGTTAGATACTGTAATTATGACTTGACCAATTTATTTAGGGATTTTATTTTTAAATAAATTAGCTCCCACTATTTTCTCGGATCCCTACACTCCCTCTGTAGAGATGCAAAAATCTCCATGATTAATGATTTCTAGTGGGTGGTGCGGTCTCACCAACTGACTCATCACCTCACCTAACAGTTATTGGTGATGGGTTAGCCAATGAGTGAACAACTCTTGTTCAATGATTCTCTAATCATGGTGCACCCAAACTTGGTCTCTAATTCATGAATCTCACCGTATCCGAAATATTGATCCACTCCTTAGTTAAGTCAGACCCACCATTTGCATAGACTGGATTCCTAATTGAGTCTCTCACCGTATCCAAGAATATTGAGCCCAACTCATCCTCCAGCCCATAGCATCCAATGCCTAATAGACATGGTTGCATCTTTCCGGTGCAACTGAGCCACTGTATCCAGCCGAGAACAATCAACCCCGGGAAGGGCCCGCACATCTACAATGGTGGAAGACCTCAGACTTAATCTTTTCTTAGGGAGAATTGATTCAGGTCTCATTAAACTAGACTTATCATAGTCATAACAATTATGACTAACCTAGTGGCATGGGTTAGCTCGGATTATTGACCACCTCAGATCAGAACTGTGTCAACAGATATGGCCAGGTAAGTGAGATCGGTGGAAGGAATATGCCATTAACTCGTACAAGAATGCATTCAGGTCGAGTAGCTTCCAATTAAAAACCAGTCGGTCGTATGTGCCAAACTTACCTTAGACACCAAATTGTTGAGCCAGAACCAATTGGGTTAGCCTACAATCCAGACTCTAACCTCTGAGCCTAATTAGGTCTTGCTTGATCGTGACTCGATCTTGACCCAGACTTAATCCTATTAGGCTGGTCAATTTAAGCATTGTTGATCCCATCTAACCAACTCTTGATTCGGTTTGATCAACCGCTTAGACCTAATTGAGCTACCCAAGCCCGAACCCAGTATTATGAATATGTCTTAGATCTAAAATTCTCAATTTTAGACCTAATTAATATTTCATAATCTTAATTTTTAATTAAGTAGGGTTCATAAATAAAATATGCACAATAAATCCTAGGGTTTCAGGATCTAGGGTTTTGCAGAAAGTAAGTTTTGGGTTTCTGATTAAGGACGAACACGCAGCACCCCTACACATCATAAGAACACCCCATCGAATGGGAAGAGAGGGCCTTTAAACCCTTCTTCGTTCTTATGACCGGACGGCCAAGAGGAATGCCTTAATCAGGAACATGCAATACTACAAAATAGTTTTAGATCTATATCATATATCTCATATATAAATTAGATCTAATCATGGCATATTTTGCATACATCTCATGTATCAAATCATGCATATTTTTAGATCTAAATTATCTCATAATAATCTAAAAAATTAGATTTAAATTGATCTAATCAAAATAAATTCTAATCTAGATAATTATGTAGAACTATTCTACAACTAGTCTAGACATGCATCAATCATATCTCATATGATATTTAAAATTAAATAATTTTTATTTGCTATTTTTTAGATGTTATTATAATAACTTATAATATCAAAAAATAGTAAATAAATAGATCTAAAATATGATTTAATCAGATTAAATCAAAACATGCAAGACTATTCTATAGAACTATTCTATTCTAGAACTAGTCATGCATATTTTCTAATCTTAGATCCAAATTATTTAATTTTAATTTTTTTCTGATTTTCAGATCTGATCACATCTCATGTGACATCTAAAATCACTTATTTTTTAATTAAAATAAATTTAAAATTAGATCTAAACAATTTTAGAACCATGGCTCTGATACCAGTTGAAGGGAAATCCTGATTTTTCGGTCCAGGTTCGTTCAGATCTGATCAGATCAAGAGATATATTTCAAAAATTTTTCTCTTTGATCTAATCAGATCTTGATATATTTTAGATCTAATTCTTATTATTTTAATAAATAAAATAAAATAAGATAAATTAAATCAAATTTAATTTACCTTGATTGGGTAATCCTATTACCCTGTTGATGATCCTGTTTGCAGCGGAAGGTTCTGGATCTAGCCACGCAAGTGCCTGGCCTCTACCGGTATCCACTCAGGCTGGATCTGGAGATCCTCTTCTTCTCTATCATGTCTCCAAAAATTAGATCTGGATCTGATCTGGAGGATCTTCAAAACTCCTTTTGAAGATCAGCAGTCGTCCTTTGCAGCAGCGCAGCCTTCTTAGCTTTCTGATCGCCTTTCTCTTGATCTGAATCGCACCAACCAAGATCCAAAACTCCTTTTGGACGTGGAGAGGAGAGGGAGAAGATAGACTTGGCATGGAGGAGGAGGGAGAGAGGCAGCCTTGGGGCATGGGAATTGTTCATATGTTTTGAGTTGGGCGCAGGGTCTTATTTATAGACTATGCGTGATCCAACTCCTCTTCTTCCCAACCAATCACAACCCTTTGTGAAATCAGATCTAAATCTGATTGGTGGGAATAGAGTCCCCTGGATTCCTCCTTAGAGGGTGCCTAAGACCAGTCAAAGTTGGTTCTTAGGAGAACTCTAATTGGAATCCAAAAAGGAGATGGAGTCCTTGTCCAACAAGGGACTCCTAGGCGCCTCCAACTTAGGGTGGCGTGCGCCCTCCTCCTTGCCAGGTTCTGGCAGGGGGACAAGGCCCCCACCAGCTCTCCAATAGGTGCATGACATGTGGTCAAAAGTCAAAGTGTCAATGGTCAACATTTGACCAGTCAAAGGTAGACTTTTGACCAAAGTCAAAGGAACAAGAAATGGCAGGTGACCAAAAATGGCAGGTAATGTCTTACAAAATAAGACAACCTTTTCTGACTTGGACAACCTCCAGTCAGACCATATGAAGGCCTCTGATTGAGCACAAACTCCTTTGGCTCAGTCAGGACAACTTATTTATGATAGTAAAAGAAGAACGTTAGGTTCAATCGAGTGCTAGCACGATTTTCTTGAACCTAATTGAATCTCATTCAGATCAATTGAACTAGATCAGTTCAATTGATGATCACCAGATTCAAACCCTTGTTTGTGTGACCCAGTTAGGTTCAGTTCTGTATGGTAATGGGATATGTCATGATCTCTATCATCGACATCATCGAAACTCCTTTCGATGGATCAGAACTCTTCTGATTCGAACAGCTAGAATGATCGATCATCTAAATCATTCTAATTGCTCCCAAAATCCACCAGTGACACCTAGCAGTATATGGTGGCAACCCATCAGAGCTGAATGTGAACATCTTGGTGCAGCTACCTGTGTGATTAAGTTCTTCTATCTTGAGCCCCGATCAGATTAGGGTTAAGGTGAACTCGTCAAACCCTAGTCTCTGTCATATGATGTAATCATTCGATTCAAGTCCAATGTGAAAATCTAAATAGAAACTCTTTCTATTATTTCACTCTGCCATGGCCATGGGCTTCTGGACTTGATTCTCATGATCATCATAGGGCTGCTCCTCTACCACCGAGGTAGATAGATTCCATCTTGATGCAATCCAGTTCCTACAATGAACATGCTATAGCCAACATACACCTCAGGGTTCCATATGGCTAGGAGACCGAGTAATGGTGTAGTCAAACTATAACACCCTCAAGGTGAACTGCCGATGCACCTCAGGTCAAAGAACCAGACACACTACTGCAGCATCGAGTCAGTCATTGACGAGAAGGTAGACTTCCTAATGACTACTCGAGGTGGTCACGCTCAGTGCCCTCGTTCTCTAACGAGTACCTGTACTCTCGCTCCGGTGTCTCCACACCGTAGACTCAAGACTCATCTACTAAAGAGAAGCGATTGTACACCAATCTTTCGGATTAATCACCATCCTCATGATGATCGTATGGTCGGAAGCATTTTATGAGTTAATAATAATTATTCATATCTTAAATTTTCAACTCTTGAAAATATGAATTATCATTATCATTAACTTAAAGGATGTATCACAGATACTAAATACACATATATGATAGAAAATAACCCATTTTATTGATTATAGTCAAAATTATAATTTTGCCCTTAGAAGTGTATTACAAGTGTCAGTCAATTCTGACTTCTAGGGCACATATATCTAACACATATAGTTCAGATTGGTTCAAATTTAGAAGTCGGAATTAAAAAGTAGCTTGTCACCTTTTTTGTGAAGAAATGCTAACATCTTTGCTTGGGTTTCTATAGATATACCTAGCATTGATGTCGAAGTTATGGTGCATCGATTAGATGTAGATCCAAGTGTCGATCTGTGAAGTAAAAGAAGCATAGCTTTGCACCAGAGTGGTAGAAGGTGATCATGGATGAGGTAGATAAGCTCCTCAAAGCCATGTTCATCTAGAAAGTATCCTATCCAGATTGGGTCGCCAATGTAGTCCTGGTTAAGAAGATGAATGACAAGTGGATAATGTGCGTAGACTTCACTAATTTGAGCAAGATTTGTCTGAAGGATAGCTACCCCCTATTCAAAATCGACTAGCTGGTGGATGCAACCTCGAGGCATGAACTCCTTACCTTCATGGATGCCTTTTCGGAATATAACCAAATCCAGATGGCACTTGAGGATAAGGAGAAAAGTGCATTTATTACTGACCATAGTCTTTATTGTTATAGGATTATGCCCTTTGGACTCAAAAATATAGGGATGACCTACCAGCACTTGGTGAATAAGATCTTCAAGGAGCAGATCGACTACAATATGGAGATCGTTGTAGATGATATGCTTGTCAAAAGCTGAGCTTCAAAAAATCACATTATAGACCTGGAGGAGACATTCAATACTTTTTAAAGTATAAAATGAAGTTGAACCCAACCAAATGTGCTTTTGGAATGACTTTAGAAAAGTTCCTAGGATTCATGGTATCAAGGCATGGCCTCAAGATAGAAGATCAGGGCCATTCAGGAGATGACTACTCTTAGGACAATAAAAAAAAGTTTAGCACCTAACGAGAAAGATTGTGGCTTTAAATCATTTTATTTTAAGATCGGCAAAATGCTGCATACCATTCTTCTAGGTCCTCAAATAATCGAAGAAGTTTTGCTAGACTCCTAAATGTTAGCAAGCCTTTGAAGAGTTAAAGAGCTACCTCGGCTCACCTCCTCTTCTTGCCAAGCTCAAACCTAGCAAGGAGCTATTCTTGTACTTGGTGGTATCTCCTATGGCCATTGGAGCTATCCTAATTAGAGAAGAGGTGAAAATTCAGAAGTTGATCTACTATATAAGTCGAGTTCTGAGAGATGCAGAAATCATGTATACCAAGTTGGAAAAGCAAACCTATATTTTATTGATTGCAGCAAGAAAACTTCGACCTTATTTTATAGCAATCCTTACGGACCAACCAATAAAAGCAGTTTTTCACTGACTAAATACTTATGGAAGAATGGCAAAGTGGGTGATTGAGCTTACTGAATTTGATATTAAGTTTCAAGCTCGGCCATCTATCAAAGCTCAAATATTGGCTAATTTCATGGTGGAATACACTATTCCCTATCTAGCCAAGCCCAAAGAATAAGAGGTCCATGCTTCTAGTCTCCAGCCAAACTTTCCTAAAGAAAAAATAGATTTTCTTGAGGATTTTGGGGCATTATATGTTGATGGCTCATCCAATACTTCTAGAGCAAGTGCAAGCTTAATCCTTATCAACCCAAAACGAGCTGTTACTGAGTATGCACTATATTTTGAGTTCTTTATAATCAATAATGGAGCAGAATATGAAGCTCTGATTGTAGGATTGAGGATAGCCAGGGAACTAGGGACAGACTATGTGAAAGCCTTTAGTGACTCGCAATTGATGGTAGGGCAGGTTAATGGTAGCTATGAAGCTTGGAAGGAAAGTATGAAAAGGTACTTAGACAAAGTGAAAAGTCTAACCTCGGCCTTCAGCAATTTTGACATTCAACAAATTTCTAGGGTGGAGAATTCTAAGGCCGATCTTCTCTCCAAGTTGGCAACTCTAGCTCCGAATGAGTTGCCCAAGGAAGTTTTCTTTGAAACTCTTCAGCACCCAAGCTCGAAAGAATCCTAAAAAATCATGCAAGTGGATCATGAGCCCAGCTAGATTGATCCACTGATTCTATACCTTAAAGATGACATCCTTCCCAGAGACCCCAAAGAAGCTGAAAAATTGAGAAATTAGGCCTCCTGCTATATCTTATATGAAAACAAACTATATAAGAGGTATTATTTCTTACCACTTAAATGCCTTTGACCATCGAAAGCTGATTATGCCCTAAGAGAAGTCCATGAAGGAGTATGTGAAAACCATCTTGGAGCTAGATCATTATCTTATAAGCTACTCTGGCAAAGATATTATTTGCCAACTATGCAACAAGATGCAGTTGAGTATGTAAGGAAATGTGATCGGTGTCAGAGAAATGCCAATGTTCAAAAGCAACTAGCTTCCCAACTCACACCCTTAAGTGCCGCATGGCCATTTATACAATGGAGAATGGATATACTTGGATCCTTTTTCATAGCATTTAGACAGCAAAAATTTCTTCTGGTAGTCATCATTGAAGCTAAAGTGCAGGACTTCATCTGAAAGTCAATAGTATGCAGGTTTGGCCTACTTCGAACCTTAATCAGTGACAATAAATGCCAGTTTGTAGGAAGAAAGTTTGCTGAATTTTATGAGGACTTAAATATTTTTCATTATTTCACATATGTAGCCCATCCTCAAGCAAATGGCGAGCCGAGGTAACCAATAGAACCCTGCTACAAGGGATAAAGGCAAGATTTGAATGAGCAAAAGAAAAGTGGGTAGATAAGCTTTATCATATACTCTAGGCTTATAGAACCACATAGAGGTTGCCTACTGGGGAAACTCTATTTGCTCTGGCCTTTGGGACTAAAGCAGTCATTCTAGTTGAACTTGAACTTCTCTCAGTGCAAGTTGAAAGTTTTGATGATCAAAATAATTCACAGGATCTCAGGATAAATCTCGATCTACTAGAAGAAAAGCAGAAGAAGGCCCAAATTTGAATGGCAGCTTAAAGGTACAGAATGGCTCTGTATTATAATTTTAAAGTCAAGAGCAAAATATTCATGATCGAAGATCTAGTGTTATGTCAAGCAGAGATTTTTCAACCCCAGAATTAAGGCAAGCTTGCTCTGAACTAGGAAAGCCTCTACAAAGTCAAGTAGATCGTCCAATCGAAAACTTACTACATAAAACATTTTGAAGGAGCTACACTCCCATGATCCTGAAATTCGAAAAATCTACAAATGTACTATCGATACCCATAGTTCAATAAAAATTCTTTATTCTTAACATTTTCATCTCTTGTGCAAATTGAGTTGTGGTAGGAAATAATCAAGCCGAGCTTCATTTTTAAATGAAGTGGGATCTTGAAGGCCTCCAGTTCTTAAACAGGAGGTTAACCATGTTAGGAATAGGAGGAGAACCTCGTCCTAATATGGGTGAAGGCCTTCGGCTCTTAAACAAGAGGTTAACCATATCAGGAGGTGGATCTCATCCTGACGTGGATGAAAATCCTTATAAAAAATTAAAGACCTTCAGTTCTTAAATAGAAGGTTAACCTCATCTTAACGAGGGTGAAGAGTGCCCCAGGGGAGAGGCCCATACAACGGCCCTTTTGTGCCCTTATAGAGAGGCTCTTTCAATGGCCCATAGAGAGAGGCCCACTCAATGACTCTTTTGTGCTCGGGCAACTTTGTTAGGAACAGAAGGTGGATCTCATCCCAACAAGGATAAAATCCATCTTGAAGGCCTTCGATTCTTAAACTGAAGGTTAACCACGTTAGAAATAGAAGGAGGATCTCGTTCTAACATGGGTGAAGGCCTTCGGTTCTTAAATAGGAGGCTAACCACATCAAGAACAGGAGGCAGACCTCATTTTGATATGGATAAAAATCCTTTCGAGGGATATGAAGGCCTCTAATTTTTAAACAGGAGGTTAACCTCATCTTAACGAAGGTGAAGAGTGCCCCAGGGGAGAGGCCCCTACAACGGCCTATAAGGAGAAGCCCACTCAATGGCCCATTTGTGTTCCGATAATTTTGTTAGAAACAGGAGGTGGATCTTATGCTAACAAGAATAAAAGAAATTTTTAAGGCCTTCGACTCTTAAATAGAAGATTAATCATATTAGAAATAGGAGAAGGACCTCATCGTAACGTGGGTGAAGGCCTTTGATTCTTAAATTGGAGGTTAACCGCCTTAGGAATAGGAGGTCGATCTCATCCTGATGTGGGTTAAGATCTTTATGAGGGATATAAAGACCTCCAATTTTTAAATAGAAGATTAACCTCATCTTAACGAGGGTGAAGAGTGCCCCAAAGGAGAGGTCCCTAAAATGGCCCTTTTGTACCTCTGGAGAGAGGCCCTTCTAATGGCCCACAAGAAGAGATCCAGTCAACAATCCTTTTATGATGGACCTCATCCCAACAAGGATAAAAGCCACCTTGAAGATCTTCGATTCTTAAACAGATGGTTAACCACATTAGGAACAGAAGGAGGACCTCATCCTTACATGGGTAAAGACCTTTATAAGGGATTGAAGACCTCCGATTCTTATATAGAAGGTTAACCATATCAGAAACCGGAGGAGGACCTCATCCTAATATGGATGAGGATCCTTACGAGGGATTGAAGGCCTTTGAATTTTAAATAGGAGGTTAACAATGCTAGGAACAAGAGGAAGACCTCATCCTGACGTGGGTGAGGGCTCTTACGATGGATGTAAAAACCATCAGCCATTAATAAGTTGATAACCATGTTAGGAATAGGAGAAAAACCTCATCCTAATTGATAGAAAACATGCAGGGCTTCATGTATAGATTTCAAAATTTTTTCAAAATATAGAGCAGCGGATGATAGATTAAACTATTTAATCTACAACATGCATGTAATCAAATTATAAAACCCTACATAAATGATCTATAATATATTATGATGTAAATATAAATCTAAAATTAAATTAATTATAAGTGGTATTGATGTGAATACCTAGATCTAGAACAATTCTAGATCTAATCCTAGATCACATCTAGGTCACCAAGAGATCAGATCTCTTACCTTTGCATGGGTTCAGAACTCCACGATTGAATCTGTTATTGTCTTTAGAGCCGCACAAGCATCTGACCTCTACAAGTGATCCATACGAATCTATAACACAGATCGGAGGTTCGTCGAACAAAGATTAGCTTGAAATGCTAGCTTCTCGCGGATCCCTCCTGATGGTTAATCAAATATATATTCTTTGGATCTTTTGGACAATCCAAAAGATGAAGAACATGAGGAGGAATGAGGGAGGAATCCAATCCTTGGATCTCCCATAAATCAAAAAATAAAAAGACATATGAAATAAACCTTAGGAGAAGATAAATCTTCTCCTTCAGGACGTCAATGGTTGATGTCCTGAAAATATCTATTATGCTAGGTTCAGAGGAGACCTTCTCCTCTAATTTTTTTTTTAACTTTCCAAATATCACACCCTCTGATTTTTCTCATAAAAATCTCATAAATAAAATTTAGAAGAAGGGCTCTCAAGGAAACCCTAAGAGAAGACCTTCTTCTCTTCTTCTTCTCGCATACGGACATGATCAGATCATGTCGAAAAAATGATCACCATGCCCCAACACCTTGGAGCATAGATTCCATACCCTCTTCCTCTCTCTCTCTTAGATCTTTATCATATAAAAAATCACAAATAAAATTAAAAGAGAGAAACATAAAAGAAAAATATAAGAGAAGACAATCTTCTCTTACCTTGTCTCTTCAAGATATCAATCTTTGATGTCTTAATTGAGGGCTCTTCTCCATGAATCATGGCACCACAAATCCTCCATACCTTCTCCTCCTTCTTCTCTGATTTTTCATGATTTTTCTAGGATTTTTCACATCCTTAAACCATCTCATAAGAGACATCCACCTTTTATTGCAAGACTAGTTCAAAACCTAGTCAAAGGAGGACTTATATGGGGCATCCAACTCTTGGACGCCCCTTCCACTTATTTTCTCATGTAATCATTGATTTTCACACATAAAACCAATGTGAAATGGGATGAATAAGATAGAGGGGCGTGGGTAGAGTTGGCACACAAGGGAGGGAGGAGTTTGGGTCAAAGAAGACTCTTCCAAGTAGAAAACAATTTCCAACTTCCTTCTAATTTTGACCAAATCAAATTTAAATCCAAATAATCTGATATGGGGTATGGGAAACCTTTTATTAGGCATAGGAAAACATAGAAGAAAATCTAAAATTAAAATATGGCATGGGATTTCTTAGGCGCAAGTGAAAGAGAGAGAGTCCCAATCCAACTAGGACTCCTCTTGTTTGACTAGGTCAAAATTATTTTAAATCTAATTTAAATTTTATTTAAACTAGATTAAATATAATCCAATTAATAGTAATCCTAATTCAACTAGGAGTCTAATTAAATTAGATTAAATCAAGATTTAAATCCTAAGTCAATCAGGTGCACCCAAATCCTAGTCAAACAAGAAATTATTCTTCCCTTGCAATTGGCTTATCCAATAAACCAATTAGACTTAATCTAATTAAATCAAAACTAATTCTAATTGAGTCTAATTTAATTAAACTTGATCTCAACTTGATTTCTCAATCAAATTGAGCCAATTAGTATTCCAATTGCTAATCAATCCTCCTACAACACTTGCATTAGGTCAAACATCAATCGCATTGAATGTTCGATCTCGAAATGATTCTCAATCGTTGATTAACCATCCGATTAGGTTACAAGTTCTAATGTGTATGAACCCATAGGTTCGAACCAAAGTTGATAGCATAGCAACCAATTTTTGTACTAATCAAACTTACCATCTAGCAATGATTTTTGACGTCCGGATAGATCGAATGTATGCAAAGCAATATTCTTAGAACCCTGGCCCATGGTTACCGTATAATTCATCCCTATGATCAATAATGCTCAAGACAACTTCGAGTATGCTATCAAACACTCATACAAGTTATCTCTATTATGTCTCAAAATTTTGCAAATCCCATGACACCTTACGAGGATTACCCAGGCCTAGATTTTGCTAAATTAAAACATAGTGAGACTTTCTTTCTAAAGTTAATCAGGAGTAGTCAGTTCCATCTTGACTCACACACGACTCTACAAGTGCTTGACTATACCTAAAAATCTTCCATTATCTATATTAGAAATACAGGCAGTCCAGCACCAAAGTACAGTAAGTTGCTTGCAAGTCACCATGGCAATCTCAGGTCGGAGGAACACTTATACCCATTAGCCTTAGCTAGCTATTCTTGATAGTAGAGTGCTACATTGGTCACATTCAGTATAGATGTACTCCTACATCTCACCTAAATGCCATACTAGTGTCTCCACACCACTTGGTTATGAGGACAACCAACGCATATAGCATACAGCGACCTACACTTAATAAGTTATCATCCTTGTTAATAACTTATCATTTGATCGTGAATAATTTAAGAACCATCCAATAAATCCTCCTTTATCAATTGATTGTGGTTCTAAGGACTTCATCATAATTTAGGAGTTCATTTAAAAAAAGATAGAACTTTTATGATGAAATAGCCAAATTACTGTTATTATTAGATAATTCATATACTAATTTCAATCATCTACTACTTAGATGATTGGCTTTAGGACACATGTTTTAACAACTTTCACTTGGACTAAAGCCAATCAGAACGATATCAAATATCCTATCTTTCATTTGAGTTCGTAGAACTCCTTAGTTCCAAGGCCATAGCAAATGGGTTGGTCAAGTTCTCCTTTTACATCGATCTTCTAAAGATCGACGTTACCCAGATCAAATATCTAAGATAAAAATAATGCAGAATATGCTGGTCCTTTGGTTCTTTAGCCTTAGCTATGGCTCCAGTGCTACGATAGGACTGGACCATGGGTGGAGGGTGCCACTCTCAATCTGCTAATGAACCATAGTAACTACACAGCTTACATGGCAGCATCATATGCCATGATGTATTCTACATCACTAACTGAATAGGCTAAAGTATCCTGCTTGGAACCTTTCCAGCAGATTGCTCCTATAATTAGGGTATGAGTTGGCATTCTCTTGTTGTCATCTTGTTTTGACTGAAATCAAAACATCCATATATTTTAAGTCAGTACTTCCATATTTGATTCACTGGATCTTAGTATTTCTCAAATACTTAGGAATTGTCTATACAATCCTCCAGTGGCTCTTACTTGGATCAGACTGGTATCTACTCACTACCTCTAGTGAGTATACCATGTCTAATCTCATACATAGATAAATAAGATGATAGCTAAACCTTTATTCCTTGCAATGTTGGAATGCTATTCCTGATTAAGAGAATTTCATCCTCAAACATCACAAGAAATAACACTACAAAATATTTTGCCTAATAATAAGTGTAGGGTTTGCCTTTGTTCATAACTAAGATATACGTTCAGAACGTATGTTTGAACTCTGAGATAATAGCCAAATGGGCTTTAAGTTCTTTACCTTTTCGTCTGCACTACTCTGATCCTTTTGAAAATCTATCACATCTAATGAATTTTATCCCTTCAGGTGAATCAACTAGTGTCCATACACTATTGATTTTCAGACTTCAATTTGGATCATATGGCTCCAAGCCACTTCTTAGAATTAGGCCACTACACTGTATCCTTATAGATTATTAGATCCTTGTTATTCTCATCGAGCTCAACATGATCACCATCCTGGACCTAAATACTGAAGTATCTATCCGGCTAACGTGGTATTCTACTGGATCTCCTTAAAGGTGACACTTTAATGGGCTCTAGATTTGATCTAATCAAATCTGGTTCTATAGGTTTATCAAATAACGTCGGTTCTTTTCTACCAGTCAAACTTTTATAAGTTCAACTTAATAGGCATCAGTTCCTTCTCTAAGAAACTTCTTTCCAAAAGGAATGCCCTACTGCTGATGAACGTCTTATGTTCTTTAGCATAGCAGAATTAATAACCCTTAAATACTTATTGGACCAAGATCCAAGTTTATCTATATGCAAATATACGACATAGACTGATCAACTCCAAACCCAAAAGTGAGAGAGTCTAGGTTTACATCCAATCCATATCCCATATGGAGTCAATGCAACAAATTAACTCGATGTAAATTTTCAGAGAAAAAAAATAGTCACAAGAGCACAACCCTGCAATAGGCAGACAAGTATATCCTATTGTGGATTGAACCATGTCTAACAAAGTTCAATTTCTCCTTTTAGATACACTATGTTTCAAAAAGAAATTCACTGAGAGAGAATCCTATTCTCTCTTAGATATGTCACAAACTCACTGGATAAATATCTGCCTCCTTGATCTGATCGAAGAGTTTTAATATCTTATCCAGTTTATTTTTCTTTTTCATTATTGAATTGTTTGAATATTTTAAATAATTCATCCCAGACGTATCCATGCTCAAATAGGTCATCTGTAATGAAATATTAATGTCTTTCTCTAGCACTTAAGTTCAAGGTCCACATACATCACTATGTATGAGACTTAGAACTTTATCAGCTCCTTTATCCTTTTTCAGTAAAAGGTTACTTTATTATTTTTCCAAGAAGACAAGATTCACAAGCTATTAATGATTCATGATCATTGATATCGAGGTTTTTCTCTCAAGCTAATCCATTTATCCTATTTTTGTCAATATGACTAAGCCCGTCATGCCAAACATAGACATCCATGACATAATCTAACTAAGGTGTGTACATTCCACTTACCTTAAGTCCTTGCAACGAATTGCATAAGACCACTGATATCTAATACCCAGATAGTAGAAATACATGCAGAGAAGTTTTAAGGTGTTATCATATAATATTTTTAATGAGCAATTTTTGCTCCTTTCTCTTGTTTAGCCTATTGTGGTCAAGGGAAGTAAGACAAATTTTCATTCCTATGATCCTGTTTCAGACATTAGAAGTACTATGCCTGATTTGGGTTAATCTTAGACTAATTATTTTGATTGGGCTCAAAAACCTCAATACAAACCCATTCGTACTGCTAAACCAATATTCATCTTTCGATACTGATTAACAAAGTTGGATCCATAAGTCTGCACTGTCTAATAGTGATAGGAGCAATTAGGATTTAGCCTTAATAGAGAATAATGATCAATTGTATATGAATCATTTTAAGCCTAAAGACTTGAATTTTAGTCTAAAGGTTCTTCCACTATTTTATTCGAACTGATAGCCTCTACCTTCAATTCGAGGAATTATTTTAATTTTCTAGTAGATATTAGAATCCACATAGACCACCCACGAGCCCAACTTTGGTTGGCCCACCCATGTACATCTAAGAGTAGGTTCATAACCAATTATTTCTCCAAATAATTTTTAGTAATTTTAATTCCTCAGGTGCTGATCAGTTGGCTTTGGCCATCTCCGAAAAGGGTCCAATTAGATCCAACCATTAACATGACCATACTTGGCGTATCAAACCAATGAATGATTAGGCCCAACTTTGGTTGGCCAACCCAACCATCATTAGAGAGACACATTCAAGTCATCATATGATGGATGATAATTCCATTAGTCAACAAGCACCAAGCCTTTGGGCCTCCAATGATTATTGAGTTAATGGACCCATTATCAAACACCTTAATGGGAGGCTTTGACTCCATTACCCCTATAACTTTGTCATTTTAAGAACTTAATAATTTTAGAGGATTTAAATTATTAGTGATTTAAGGATAGAAAGAACATGGACCAATTTGCTCCCATTGACTTCACCAAGTCAAGTCCTCCCACTGACTTTGCAAGTCACTGATAAGGACTAGGATCAATTACGATCCATAGGCACCTAAATCAGTCTTACTGAATAAAATTAGTCTCACTGATTTTCTATGTGACATGGGTTAGCATGAATCAATGAGCAACCTAATCGAAAGCTTGATTAACCACATTGGTCAGGTAAGTGAGATCAATGGAAGGGTCTGCCAAGGCTTGCCTTAGACACCATCAAAAATGGCCAGGTAAGCAGGCTACCAATTAAAAATCATCGATCTGGGATGCCAGACTTACCTTAGACATCAATTGATTTGTCAGTTTTGATTTGGTCTGCCTAAAGACTCGAGCTCGACCACTGAGCCACGATCAGCATGTTAGATATGTGTGCCCTAGAAGTCAGAATTGGCTGACACTTTAATACACTTCTAGGGATAAAATTATAATTTTGACTATAAATAATAAAATAAATTATTTTCTATCACATGTGTGTATTTAGTGTCTGTGATATATCCCTTGAGTTAATAGTAATGATAATTCTTATTTTCAAGAGTTAAAAATTTAAGATAAGAATTTTCATTATTAACTCATAAAATGCTCCTGACCATAGGATCATCATGAGGATGGTGATTGATCTGAAAGGTTAGTGTACAATCGCTTCTTTATAATAGATGAGTCTTGAGTCTATGGTGCAGAGACATCGAAGCGAGAGTACAGGTATTCGTTAGAGAATGAGGGCATTAAGCATGACCACCTAGAGTAGTCATAAGAAAGTTTACCTTCTCGTCGATGACTGACTCAAAGCTATAGTGGTGTGTCTGGTTCTTTGACCTGAGGTGCATCGATAGTTCACCTTAAGGGTGTTATAGTTTGACTACACCATGACTCGATCTTCCAGCCATTCGGAACCCTAAGGTGTATGTTGGCTATAGCATGTTCATTGTAGGAATTAGATTGCACCAAGATGAAATCTATCTACCTCGGTGGATGAGAAGCAGCCCTATGATGATCATGAGAATCAAGTCCATAAACCCATGGCCATGGTAGAGAGTGAAATAATAGAAAGAGTTTTTATTAAGGTTTTCACATCGGACTTGAATCAAATAATTAAATCATATGATAGAAATTAGGGTTTGATGAGTTCACCTTAACCCTAATCTGATTGGGGCTCACGATAGAAGAACTTAATCACACAAGTAGCTACACCGAGAGATTCATTTTCAGTTTTGATGGGTTGCCACCATATACTATTAGGTGTCACTGGTGGATTTTGGGAGCAATTAGAATGATTTGGATGATCGACCATTCTAGTTGTGTGAATCAGAAGAATTCTGATCCATCGGAAAGAGTTTCGATGATGTCGATGATGGAGATCACGATATATTTCATTACCATATAGAACTAAACCTAACTGGATCACACAAACAAGTTTGGATTTGGATATCATCAATTGAACTAACGTAGTTCAATTGATTTGAATTAGATTCAATTAGGTTCAAGAAAATCATGCTAGCATACGATTGAACCTAACACTCTCCTTTTTCTATCATTAAAAGTTATCTCGACTAAGCCAAATGAGTTTGTGCTCACTCAAGTACCTTTGCCTGGTCTGACTAAAGCTTGTCCAAGTTAGAAAAGGGTTGTCTTAATTTATGACATAAATTTGAGATAACACCTGCCATTTTTCGTCACCTGCTAATTCTTGTCCTTTGACTTTGGTCAAACCTTGACCTTTGACCCTTGGACATCTGCTCATGTGTCATGCACTTATTGGAGAGCAGATAGGGGATGGCCCCCTTATTAGATTTTGGAAATAAAGGGGGCGCACGCTTAGGATGGCATGTGCCCATGGATAGGGATGCCTGGAGTCCCATATGGATGGGACTCCAGGTTGCTTCTTGGATTCAAACTAGGTGACCCTCACCAATAGACTTTGACCAGTCTTAGGCACCACCTTAGGATGAATTTGTGGGTTTCTCATCTGATTGGATCAGGTTATATCATCCCACCAATCAGATTTAGATCTAATTGTATGAAGCAACGTGATTGGTCGGGGTGATGTGGCACTGTGTGGCACAGTAGAGTCTATATAAAGACCTGTCTACGCCCAACTTTGAGAGAGTTTTCTCCTAGCCATGCCCCAAGGCTGCCCCTCTCCCCCTTCCATGCCATCTTCAGATCCTCTCCTTCCTCTCCACGCCTAAGAAAAGTTGGGCATGAGTTTGGTGTGATTCAGGCAATCAAAAGGCAATAGGAAAGAAAGAAAGCAGCCCTGCTACAAGAGACAGCAGCACATCTTCAAAAGGAGTTTTGAAGATTTTTCAAATCAGATCTAGATCTAATTTTTGGAGAAAAAAAAGAAAAGGAGAAGATCTCCAGATCCAGTCCGAGTGGATACCGATAGAGGTCTGGCGCTTGCGTGGCTAGATCCAGAACCTCAGACAATCAGCAAGATCATCAACGGGTAATCGAATTACCCATATCAAGATAAAATTAATTTAGATTTAATTTAATTTAATTTTTTTATTTATCAGATCATAAAATTAGATCTGAAAAATGTTAAATCTCATTTAGATTTAAGAAAAAATTTTGGAAATATGCCTCTTGATTCAATCAGATTTGAATGAACCTGACCTAGGAAATCAGGATTTTTCCTTCACAGCATCCATTTGTTAGATGTATGGACTTTGATCAATTACAACTATTGAAGTGATCTATAGAAATGATCTAATCCTAATTAACTATTAATTAGGTTTGATCAATTTTTTAACTATCTATATTTAATCTAACCCTAGGTCTAACCCAGTTAAAGACCTGATCAAAGCTAACCCATTTTTCTTTAATCCATGTATTATGAAATTATCTTAGGATCTTCAAATTACAAACCTAGATCCTAAACAATCACTTAATTCTCAATTAAATTCAAGTCTTATGGGTTTAGGTTTATGGAATCTCAGAACTTGTTTCTGATTTTATTGTTCGAAATATTTTCAAATTGTATTGAATCATATTCAATACATAATTTTAGATCTGATTTGTTTCATTATTTAGATCATGTCCTAGGATTTCAAATCTAAGATTTTGTAGAAAGTAAGTTTGTGATTTAATTTCTATAAAATAAATATGTCATACATATACATTCTAGATTCAAAACAAAAATTACAGATCCAACATATGCAACATAAGGATCTAGATCTAAACATGAAACATATCACATGGATCTCATCTAAATGATCAAAATCAGATCATAAACTATTTAAATTTAGATTTAAAATTTAAAAATAAATCAAAAATTACTTTAGATCCCATCTAATATATTTATGATTTAGGTTTCTCGGATCATCACATACTAGGACAATCTTTCCACTGTAAGGGGTAAACCTTACAGTAGGACAACCTTTCGACAGTATGTGCAATCCTAATATTATTTAGATCTAATCTAAATAATCTAAAATAGATCTAATATCTATTAAATTTTAAATTTAAATTAAAAAATTAAATCATAATTTTTTTAAAATCTAATCTAAATAATTAATGATTTTGATTTAGATCTGTACATACTAGGACAACCTTTTCATTGTAAGGGGTTAACCTTATAATAGAACAACCTTATGGCAGTATGTGCGATCTTTAATTAACTTTAATTTTTAAATTTAATCTAAAGTATAAATAAATATATTATAATAGAACCTAGATGCTCTGATATCACTGATAGAAAATATGCAGGATTTCATGCATAGATTTTAAAACTTTTTCAAAATATAGAGCAGCGGAAGATATAGATTAAACTATTTAATCTACAACATGTATGTAATCAAATTATAAAACCATACTTCAAGGATCTATAACATGTTATAATATAAATATAAATCTAAAATTAAATTAATTATAATAGATATTGATCATATCAATATCTAGATCTAGAATAATTCTAGATCTAACCCTAGATCACATCTAGGTCACCCAAAGATCAGATCTCTTACCATTGCATGGGTCGAGAACTCTATGATTGAATCTATTGTTGCCTTTGGAGCCGCACAAGTATCCGACCTCTACAAGTGATCCACATGAACCTGCAACACAAATCGGAGGTTCATCGAATGAAGATCCGCTCAAAGTGCTAGCTTCTCGCAGATTCCTTCTAATGGTTAATCAAATACATGTTCTTCGGATCTATTGAACAATCAAAGAGATGAAGAATATAAGGAAGAATAAGGGAGGAATCCAACCCTTGGATCTCTCATAAATTAGAAAATAAAAAGACATATGAAATAAACCCTAGGAGAAGACAAATCTTCTCCTTCAAGACGTCAATAGTTGATGTCCTGAAAATATATATTATGCTAGGGTCAGAGGAGACCTTCTGCTCTAGATTTTTTTAAATTTTCTAGATATCACACCCTTAGATTTTTCTTATAAAAATCACATAAATAAAATTGAGAATAAGGGCTCTCAAGAAAATCCTAAGAGAAGACCTTCTATTCTTCTTCTCACATCAGGACATGATCAGATCATGTCCAAAAAATGATCACCATGCCCCAACATCTTAGAGCATAGATTCCATGCCCTCTTCCTCTCTCTCTCATAGATCTTTATCATATAAAAATCATAAATAAAATAGGAAGATAGAAATATAAAAGAAAAATATAAGAGAAGACAATCTTCTCTTACCTTGTCTCATCAACATATCAACCTTTGATGTCTTAATTAAGGGCTCTTCTTCATGAATCTTTGCACCACAAATCCTCCACAACTTCTCCTCCTTCTCCTCTGATTTTTTATAATTTTTTTAGAATTTGTCACATCCTTAAACCATCTCATAAGAGGCATCAACCTTTTATTACAAGACAAGATCAAAACCTAGTCAAAGGAGGACTTCTATGGGGCGTCCAACTCTTGGACGCTCCTCCCACTTATTTTTTCATTTAATCACTGATTCTCATACACAAAATCAAGAGAGAAAGGGCTGAATAAGATAGAGGAGCATGGGTAGAGTTGGCGCATAAGGGAGGGAGGAGTTTGGGTCAAAGAAGACTCTTCCAAGTAGGAAATAATTTCTAACTTCCTTCTAATTTTGACCAAATCAAATTTAAATCCAAATAATCTAATATGGAGCATGGGAAACCTTTTATTAGGCATGGGAAAATATAAAGAAAAATCTAGAATTAAAATATGGTGTGGGCTTTCTTAGGTGCAAGTGAAAGAGAGAGAGTCCTAGTCCAACTGGGACTCCTCTTGTTTGACTAGGTCAAAATTATTTTAAATCTAATTTAAATCTTATATAAATTAGATTAAATGCAACCCAATTAATGATGATCCTAGTTCAACTAAGCACCAAATTAAATTAGATTAAATCAAGATTTAAATCTGATTTAAATCCTAAGTCAATCAGGTGCACTCAAGTCCTAGTCAAACAAGGAATTATTCTTCCCTTGCAATTAGCTTATATAATAAACTAATTAGACATAATCTAATTAAGTCTAAACTAATTATAATTGAATCTAATTCAATTAAACTTGATCTCAATCTAATTGCTCAATCAAATTGAGTCAATTAGCAATCCAATTACTAATCGATCCTCCTGCAATACTTGCATTAGGTCATGAAGAAAAAAACCTATTTTTCGGATCAAGTTCATTTAGATCTGATTGGATCAGGAGGAATATTTCAAAAAAATTTTTCTCTAAGACCCTAATTAGATCTGAGACTCCTCAGATCTAATCTTATTAATATGATAATAAAATAAAATAAAGATATAAATTAAATCTAATTTAATTATAGCTTTGTTTTGGATAATCTAATTATCCTGTGATGATCCTGATGCTTGCCTGAGGTTCTGGATGTAGCCATATAAGTGCCTGGCCTCTATGGCTATCCATTTAGGCAAGATCTAAAGATCTTTTTCTTCTCAATCAATCCTTCAAAAATTAGATCTGGATTTGATCTTGAAGGTCTTCAAAATGGCTTTTGAATAACAGCCGTTGTCTCTTGCAACAGTGCTGCCTTCTTCCTTTCCTAGCACTTTTCACTTGCTTGGATCGCATCTTCTTCATGCCCAAAGTCCCTTGGGCATGGAGAGGAGAGAGAAGATCAGAGGGTGGCATAGAGGAGGGAGAGGGGCTATGTGGCATTGGCTAGAGGTAGAATTCTTGAATTCTAGGCGCAGATAGGGTTTATATAGACCCTGCTGCACCATGCAGTGCCGCATCATCCTGACCAATCACAGCCCTTTATGCAATCAGATCTAAATCTGATTGATGGGATGATATCATCTGATCTAATCAAATTAGAATCCCTCAAAACTCTCCTTAGGTGGTGCCAAGACTGGGTTAAACAAGTCTTCTTGGCACCACCTAATTTAATTCCCTGAAGCAACTTGAGTCCCATCTGTATGGGACTCTATCTTCTATCCTCATGGGGCGCATGCCTCCCTAGGCATGCGCCCCCTTCCTATCTACTTTTTAGTAGGGGGCCAAATCCCCAAGTTCTCTCCTATGGGTGCATGACGCATGGATAGATGTCTAAGTATCCAGGGTCAACATTTAACCAATGTCCGAAGATAAGATTTAGCAGGTGATGAAAAATAGCAGGTGCTGTCTCAAATTTATCTTATAAATTAAGACAGCCCTTTTCTGACCTGGACAAGCTCTAGTCAGACTAAGTAAAGGTTCCTAAATAAGCCAAAACATATTTGGCTCAATCGAGACAAGCTTTAATGATTGTTAAAGGAGAACATTAGGCTCAATCATGTGCTAGCACGATTTTTTTGAACCTAATTGAATCTTATTCAAATCAATTGAACTGGGTTAATCCAATTGATGATATCTAGATCCAAATCCTTGTTTGTGTGACCTAGTTAGATTTAGTTCTGTATGGTAATGGGATATGTCATGATTTCTATCATCGACATCATCGAAACATCTTTCGATGGATCAAAACTTTTCTAATTCAGACAACTCATATGATCGATCATCCAAATCATTCTAATTACTCTCAAAATCCACCAGTGACACCTAGCAGCATATGGTGGCAGTCGATCAGAACTAAAAGTGAACCTCTTGATGTAGTTACTTATGTGATTAAGTTCCTCTATCTTGAGCCTCGACCGGATTAGGATTAAGGTGATCTCGTCAAACCCTAACTTCCATCATATGAATTAATCATTCGATTCAAGTCCAATGTGAAAACCCTAATAGAAACTCTTTCTATTATTTCACTCTACCATGACCATGGGCTTATGGACTTGATTCTCATGATCATCATAGGGCTACTCCTCATCTACCAAGGTAGATAGATCTCCTATTGGTGTAATCCAATTCCTACAATGAATATGCTATAGCCAACATACACCTCAGGATTCCAAATGGCTAGGAGATTGAGTAATGATGTAGTTAAACTATAACACCCTCAAGGTGAACTGCCGATGCACCTCAGGTCAAACAACCAAACATACTACTATAGATTTGAGCCAATCATCAATGAGAAGTTAGACTTCCTCATGACTGCTTGAGGTGGTCATGCTCAGTGCCCTCATTCTCTAACGAGTACCTATATTCTCACTCTAGTATCTCTACACCATAGACTCAAGACTCATCTATCCAAAAGAAGGGATCATACACCAACCTTTTGGATCAATCACCATCCTCATGATGATCCTACGATCGGAAGCATTTTATGAGTTAATAATGAAAAATTCATGTCTTAAATTTTTAACTCTTGAAAATATAAACTATCATTACCATCAACTCAATGGATGTATCATAGACACTTTCAAATACACACTATGATAGAACATAACCCATTTTATTACATATAGTTAAAATTATAATTTTGCCCTTAGAAGTGTATTACAAGTGTTAGCCAATCTGGCCAGGCGATCAAAAAATAAAGAAATGCTCACATATCTAACAAACTCCTACTTGACCTAAAGTCAATTGGCTACAAATCTAAGTCCCATCTTCTTAAGGTAGGCTTCGATCTTTTGCTGGCCCAATGGCTTTGTAAGTGGGTCTACCACATTGTCTGTGGAGTCGATTCTCTTAACCTTGACGTAACCATTCTCAAGATAATCATGGATGAGGTGGTATCGCCGTATGATGTGCTTGAATTTTTAATGAGACCTTGACTCCTTAGCAAGGGCAATGGTGCCATTATTATCAAAGTACAGAGAAATGGCATCCGATGGCATCACTCCGATCTCTGCGGTGAATTTCTTGTACCAAAATGCCTCCTTCACAACTTCTGACGTAGCGATGTACTCTGCTTTCATGGTGGAATCTGCTATCACTATCTGCTTTGAACTCTTCCAACTGACAGCACCACCATTACACAAAACAGACTCTCAGATGTTGACTTTCAATCATCTATATCGGATATAAAATCCGAGTCTATATATCCTTATACTTAGAGTTCTCCATTATCAAAAACCAACATCATATCCTTAGTTCTTCTTAAGTGCTTAAGAATACATTTCACAGAAGTCCAGTGTTCTTCACCTAGATTTGACTGATATCTGCTCGTGACACTCACAGCATGGGCTATATCAGGTCGTGCACATAACATTGCATACATGAGGCCCCCTATTGTTGAGCATAAGGGATCTTGCTCATGCGTTCAATCTCCTTAGGTGTGCTGGGACACATTTTCTTGGAAAGATGAATGCCATATCTGAATGGTACCAATCCTCTCTCGGAGTTTTCCATGTTAAACCTTTTTAGCACTTCCTCTATGTACATCTTCTGTGAAAGACCTAGCATCCTATTCGGTCTATCTCTATAGACCTTAATTCCTAGAATAAAGGATGCTTCTCCTAGATCTTTCATGAAGAATTCTTTAGATAACCACATTTTAACTATGGTCAACATGAAAATATCATTTTCAATAACGAGGATATCATCCACGTACAGTATGAGAAAGACAATAGCACTCCCACTGATCTTTTTGAAAACACATGGTTCCTCCTCGTTCTTGATGAAACCAAATAATTTAATCACATCATTAAAATGAGTATTCCACCTCCAAGATGCTTGCTTAATTAAGTCCATATATGGACCTTTGCAGCTTGCACACTTTATGATCAACATCACTGGATGTGAAACCTAGTGGCTATTCCATATAGATATCTTCCTCAAGGTATCCATTTAAGAATGCCATTTTCACATCCATTTGCCATATTTCATAATCAAAATAGGCTGCAATAGCAAGCAATGTGTGGATGGATTTTAGCATGGCTACTGGTGAAAAGGTATCCTGATAGTTAATTTCTTCGCACAACTATATCCTTTTGCCACTAATCTAGTTTTGAATGTCTCCACATTTCCATCTGCACTAATCTTTCTCTTATAGATCCATTTACATCCAATAGGTATTATTCCTTCTAGTGGATCTACCAAGGTCTAGACTTGATTTGAGTGCATCGAGTCAATTTCTAACTTCATTGTCTCTAACCATTTCTCGGAGTCGATATCCGATATCGCCTCATCATAGATTTTGGGATCATTACCGTGAATCCTATTACCTATGAGAAATATTTTCTCTACTTTCTCTAAAATAGTACCTAAGTACCTCTCGGAGGGACGAAAAATCCTTTCTGATCTATGAGGTGGAGGAGGTAGTGATTGTATTGGCTCAACTTGATTTGGTTCCATAGGATCCTTAGCTCCTTGCTCATATGAGATTTTCTCCTCAAGCTTGATCTGCTTTCCAATGCCACCATCTTGAATAAACTATTTTTCAAGAAAGATGGCATGCCGACTCACAATCACATTGTGGTCTTCTGAAATATAGAAATAATATCCTAACGACTCTTTAGGATATCCTATGAATCGAGTTCTAAAGGATCTATAGTCTAATTTGTCTGCTTGTTATCTTTTGACATGAGTCAGATAATCCCAAATTTTGAGATGACTCAGACTTGGTTTCTTACCATGCCATATCTCAAATGGTGTGATAGGAACGATTTTAGAGAAAACCCTATTCAGTAAATATATCGCAGTTAATAGACTATGCCCCCAAAGAAAATTAGAAAGGTCTATGAAGCTCATCATGGATCAGACCATATCTAATAGGGTCCGATTCCTCCATTCTGAAACTCCATTAAGTTATGGTGTTCCAGATGGAGTCCATTGAGAAACTATGCCATTTTGCTTGAGATAGTCTAAGAATTTCTGACTAAGGTATTCACCTCCTCAATCTGATCGAAGAACTTTAATGGATTTTTCAGTTTGCTTTTCAATTTCATGTCTGAATTTCTTAAACTTTTCAAAGGCTTCAGACTTATATCTCATAAGATACACATACCCATATCGAGATAAATCATTGGTAAAGATTATGAAGTAGTCAATGTTGCCTCTAGTCGATACATCAAATGGGCCGCACACATCAATATGTACTAGGGCAAGTAGTTCCGTGGCCCTTTCCCCATGTCCTACAAAAGAAAGCTTAGTTATTTTGCCATGAAGACATGATTCATAAATTGGATATGACTCGAAAGTCAACGGACTCAATAGTCCAATTTTCTCCAATTTATTAATCCTATCTTCTGCTATATGACCTAGCCTTAGGTGCCATAGATACCTATCATTTGGACTATCCCTGGGTTATTTTGATCTTATGGCATTCACATTTTGCTCGATATTAAAGGCAGATACATCAATATTTAACTGGTAGAGATCGTTAATAAGAAAACCACTTGCAATTTTATTTCTTTCATAAAGAATATTACAATGGTCCTTAAGAAAACTAATTACATAGCCTTCTTGTGCTAAACATGAAATAAAAATTAAATTCCTATTTGTAGTAGGCACATAATAACAATTCCTAAGTACTAAATCTAAGCTAGATGATAGTCGAAGAGGATAGGTTCCTATGGCCACAGCAGCAATTCTTGCTCCATTTTCGATGTGTAGGATCATCTCACCATCCCTCAGCCTCCTGTTATCCTCAAGATCTTGCATTGAAGTGCACAAATGAGCACTAGAACTAGAGTCAAGCACCTAACTTGATGCAGAAGAAATCATAAGGTTAGATTCAATAACGAGCATACCTCCAGAAGAACCGATCTCCTGTTTATTCTTCAGGATGGCTAGGTATGTAGGGCAATTATGCTTCCAGTGGTCGTCAGTATTACAATGGAAATACTTTCCTTTGTCAGCGGCTTTCTTCTTCAACTCTGCCTTCTTTTTCTTTCCACCTTCCACCTTCTACATTTTCATAGACTTCTTCATTCCAAAAAACTTTCTCTTGGAAGAAGTCTGTTCTATAGCAAGTACTAAACCTTTAGAATCTTTAATGAAAAGCTCAGCAGTAACTAACATATTCATAAGCTCGACCAGAGTATTCTGAAGTTTATGCATATGGAAGTTCAAGATGAACTATCCATATGCATTAGTCAAGGATTGCAGAATTATATCATTCTACAGATCTTGGTGATACTTCACTCTGGACTTCTCAAGCTCTTCCAAATCCTTGATCATCATCAGACAGTGATCCTGGACTGATTGCCCATCATGCATTTTAGCCTTAAATAGTCGTTTAGTGATCTGATATTTGGCTGTGCGACTCTATTCACCAAATAACTCTTGCAGGTGAGCCAACATTTGACGGACAGTCTTGATATCTTCATGTTGGCACTGAAGCTCATCAGATATTGAGCCTAACATATAGTATTTGGCCTTATTATCTTCATCCATCCATTTGTCAAGAGATGCTCTCTATTCAGTGAATGGACGAGTAGGTAAGGTAGGGGGATCTTGGTCCAATACATGAGTCAACTTCTCAAAATTCAAAATAATTTTAAAGTTTTGGAGCCAATCCTTGTAATTGGGTCTAATCAGTCTATGGTTGTCCAGGATACGGGCTAGTGGGTTGGATGCAGACATTTTTCTTTTTTCTATAGAGAGTCAAAGTTTCTAGTTAGATTTTGTAATTAAGACTTGACCAATTTATTTAGGGGTTTGATTTTTAAACAAATTAGCTTCCACTATTTTTTTGGATTCCTACACTCCCTCTATAGAGATGCAAAAATCTCTCCAATTCTGATTTCTAATGGATGGTGCAGTCCCACCAACTGACTCATCACCTCATCTAACAGTTATTAGTGATGGGTTAGCCAATGAGTGAACAACTCTTGTCTAGTGATTCTCTAATCATGGTACACCCAAACTTGGTCTCTAACTCATGAATCTCACCATGCCTAGAATATTGATCCACTCCTTAGTTAAGTCAAACCCACCATTTGCACATATTAGATTTCTAAATGAGTCTCTTACCATATCCAAATATTGAGCCAACTCATCCTCCAGCCCATAGCATCCAATGCCTAATAGACATGGTTGCATCTTTCGGTGCAACTGAGCCACTATGATCCAGCTGAGAACAAGTCAACCCTCGAGAAGGGCCCGCACATCTACAATAGAGGAAGACCTCAACTTAATCTTTTCTTAGGAAGAATTTGATTTAGGTCTCATTAAACTTGACTTGATTATAGTCTTAACAATTATGACTAACCTAGTGGCATGGGTTAGCTCGAATTATTAGACCACCTCAGATCAGGACTGTGTCAACAGATATGGCTAGGTAAGTGAGATCGATGGAAGGGATATGCCATTAACTCATATAAGAATGCATTCGAGATCGAGTAGCTTCTAATTAAAAAACTAGTCGATCGTATGTGCCAAACTTACCTTAGACACCAAATTGTTGAGCCAGAACCAATTGGGTTAGCCTACAATCCAGACTCTAACCACTGAGCCTAATTAGGTCTTAACTTGATCATGACTCGACCTTGACCCAGACTTAATCCTATTAGGCTGGTCAATTTAAGATTTTGATCCCATCTAACCAACTCTTGATTGGTTTGATCAATCGTAGACCTAATTGAGCTAAAGCCCGAACCAGTATTATGAATATGAAGGCATTTTAGCCAAAATAATGCTGATCTTCAAAAGAGTTTTGAAGATCCTCCAGATCAGATCCAGATCTGATTTTTGGAGGTGTGATAGAGAAGAAGAGGATCTCCAGATCCAACCTAGAGTGGATACCGGTAGAGGCCAGGCGCTTGCGTGGCTAGATCCAGAACCTTCCGCTGCAAACAGGATCATCAACAGGGTAATAGGATTACCCAAATCAGGTAAATTAAATTTGATTTAATTTAATTTTATTTATTTTATTAAAATAATAAGAATCAGATCTGAAACATATCAAGATCTGATTTAGATCAAGAGAAAATTTTTGAAATATATCTCTTGATCTGATCAGATCTGAACGAACCTGGATCCGGGAAATCAGGATTTCCCTTCAACTGGTATCAGAGCCATGGTTCTAAATTATTTAGATCTGATTTTAAATTTTATTTTAATTAAAAAATTAGATGATTTCAGATGTCACATGAGATGTGATCAGATCTGAAATCAAAAAATTAAAATTAAATGATTTGGATCTAAGAACATGAAGATATGCATGACTAGTTCTAGAATAGAATAGTTCTATAGAATAGTTTTGCATGTCTTTGATTTAATCTGATTAAATCATATTTTAGATCTTTTATTTACTATTTTTTGATATTATAAGTGTTATAATAACATCTAAAAAATAGCAAATAAAAATTATTTAATTTTAAATATCATATGAGATATGATTGATGCATGTCTAGACTAGTTGTAGAATAGTTCTACATAATTGTCTAGATTAGAATTTATTTTGATTAGATCAATTTAAATCTAATTTTTTAGATTATTATGAGATAATTTAGATCTGAAAATATGCATGATTATGATACATGAGATGTATGCAAAATATGCCATGATTAGATCTAATTTTGTATATGAGATATATGATATAGATCTAACTAGTTTTGTAGTATTACATGTTCCTGATTAAGGCGTTCCTCTTGGCCGTCCGGTCATAAGAACGAAGAAGGGTTTAAAGGCCCCCTCTTCCCATTCGATGGGGTGTTCTTATGATGTGTAGGGGTGCTGCGTGTTCGTCCTTAATCAGAAACCCAAAACTTACTTTCTGCAAAACCCTAGATCCTGAAACCCTAGGATTTATTGTGCATATTTTGTTTATGAACCCTAAACTTAATTAAGAATTAAGTTTATGGAATATTAATTAGGTCTAAAATTGAGAATTTTTAGATCTAAGACATATTCATAATACTGGGTTCGGGCTTGGGTAGCTCAATTAGGTCTAAGCGGTTGATCAAACCGAATCAAGAGTTGGTTAGATGGGATCAACAATGCTTAAATTGACCAGCCTAATAGGATTAAGTCTGGGTCAAGATCGAGTCACGATCAAGCAAGACCTAATTAGGCTCAGAGGTTAGAGTCTGGATTGTAGGCTAACCCAATTGGTTCTGACTCAATAATTTGGTGTCTAAGGTAAGTTTGGCACATACGACCGACTGGATTTTTAATTGGAAGCTACTCGACCTGAATGCGTTCTTGTACGAGTTAATGGCATATTCCTTCCACCGGTCTCACTTACCTGGCCATATCTGTTGACACAGTTCTGATCTGAGGTGGTCAATAATCCGAGCTAACCCATGCCACTAGGTTAGTCATAATTGTTATGACTAAGCCAAGTCTAGTTTAATGAGACCTGAATCAATTCTCCCTAAGAAAAGATTAAGTCTGAGGTCTTCCACCATTGTAGATGTGCGGGCCCTTCCCGGGGTTGATTGTTCTCGGCTGGATACAGTGGCTCAGTTGCACCGGGAAGATGCAACCATGTCTATTAGGCATTGGATGCTATGGGCTGGAGGATGAGTTGGGCTCAATATTTTGGATACGGTGAGAGACTCAATTAGGAACCCAGTCTATGCAAATGGTGGGTCTGACTTAACTAAGGAGTGGATCAATATTCTCGGATACGGTGAGATTCATGAATTAGAGACCAAGTTTGGGTGCACCATGATTAGAGAATCATTGAACAAGAGTTGTTCACTCATTGGCTAACCCATCACCAATAACTGTTAGGTGAGGTGATGAGTCAGTTGGTGAGACCGCACCACCCACTAGAAATCATTAATCGTGGAGATTTTTGCATCTCTACAGAGGGAGTGTAGGGATCCGAGAAAATAGTGGGAGCTAATTTGTTTAAAAATAAAATCCCTAAACAAATTGGTCAAGTCAAAATTACAGTATCTAACTAGAATCTTTGACTCTCTACAGAAAAATGTCTGCGTCCAACCCATTGGCACGTATCCTGGACACACATAGACTGACTGGACCCAATTATAAAGATTGGCTCAGGAACTACAAAATTATTTTGGGTTCTGAGAAGTTAACCCATGTTTTGGACCAGGACCCTCCCACCTTACCAGCCCGTCCATCCTGTTGAACAGAGAGCGTCTCTTGAAAAAATGGATTGACGAAGACAATAAGGCCAGATATTACATGTTGGGCTCGATGTCTGATGAGCTCCAGCGCCAACATGAAGATATCGGGACTGCTCGCCAAATGTTGGCTCACCTGCAGGAGATGTTTGGTGAACAGAGTCGCGCAGCCAAATATCAAGTCACGAAATGACTTTTTAAGGCTAAGATGCGTGATGGGCAGTCAGTCCAAGATCACTGTCTGACAATGATCAAGGACATGGAAGAGCTTGAGAAGCTCGGTGTGAAGTTGGACTTGGATCTGCAGAATGATATTATTCTGCAATCCTTGACTGATGCATATGGGCAATTCATCATGAATTACCACATGCATAAACTTCAAAATTCCTTGGCCGAAGTTAATGAATATGCTGGTTACCGCTGAGCTTTCTATGAAAGGTTCTAAAGGCTCAGTTCTTGCTATGGAACGGACTTCTTCCAAAAGAAAGTCTTATGGAAAGAAAAAGAAGTCTGTGAAAAAGCAAAAGGTGGAAGGATCAAAGAAGAAGAAGGCAGAACCGAAGAAGAAGGCCGATGGCAAAGGAAAGTGTTTCCATTGCAACAGCGACGGCCATTGGAAGCGGAACTGCCCTACTTACCTGGCCACCCTGAAGAACAAGAAGGAAGGTCCTTCTGGAGGTATGCTCGTTATTGAGTCTAACCTTACGGATTTCTTCTGCATCCAGTTGGGTGCTTGACTCTGGTTCTAGTGCTCATCTGTGCACTTCTATGCAGGGTCTTGAGGATAGCAGGAGGCTGAGGGATGGAGACATGATCCTACGCATCGGTAATGGAGCAAGAGTTGCTGCAGTAGCCGTGGGAACATACCCTCTTCGATTACCATCTGGTTTAGACTTAGTTTTTAAAAGACTGTTATTATGTGCCTGCAGCTAGCAGGAATTTGATTTCTGTTTCATGCTTAGCACAAGAAGGCTATGTGATTACCTTCTTTAAGGACCATTGTAACATTCTTTATGAAAGAAATAAAATTGCAAATGGTTTCCTTATTAATGGTCTTTATCAGCTACATATTGATGTACCTATTTTAACTATCGAGCAAAACGTGAATGCCAAACAAATGACCTAGGGATAGTCCAAACGATAGATATCTATGGCACCTGAGATTAGGTCATATAGCAGAAGATAGGATCAACAAATTGGAGAAAAATGGGCTATTGAGTCCATTGACTTTTGAGTCATATCCAACTTGTGAATCTTGTCTTCAAGGCAAAATGACTAAACTCCCTTTTGTTGGACATGGGGAGAGGGCCACAGATCTCCTTGCCCTAGTACATACTGATGTGTGCGGCCCATTTGATGTGCCGGCTAGAGGCAATTTTGTCTACTTCATTACCTTTACCGATGATCTGTCTAGGTATGGGTATGTGTATCTTATGAGACACAAGTCTGAAGCTTTTGAAAAGTTCAAAGAATTCAGACATGAAGTAGAAAAACAAACTGAAAAACCCATTAAGGTTCTTCGATCAGATCGAGGAGGTGAATACCTTAGCCGAAAATTCCTAGACTATCTCAAGGAAAAATGGCATAGTCTCTCAATGGACTCCACCAGGAACACCTCAACTCAACGGGGTTTCAGAACGGAGAAATCGGACTCTATTGGATATGGTTCGATCCATGATGAGCTTCACAGACCTCCCTGATTTTCTTTGGGGACACTCATTGTTAACTTCAATCTATTCTACTGAATAGGGTTCCCTCTAAAACCGTTCCTACCACACCGTATGAGATATGGCATGGTAAGAAACCAAGTCTGAGTCATCTCAGAATTTGGGGTTGTCCGGCTCATGTCAAAAGACAACAAGCGGACAAGTTAGAGTTTAGGTCCTTTAGAGCTCGATTCATAGGATATCCTAAAGAGTCATTAGGATACTATTTCTACATTCCAGAAGACCACAATGTGATTGTGAGTCGACATGCCATCTTTCTTGAAAAATAGTTTATTCAAGATAGCGGCATTGGAAAGCAGATTCAAGCTTGATGAGAAAGTCTCACAAGCAGAACGAGCTAAGGACCAAGTGGAACCAAATCAGGTTGAGCCAATAAGAACACTACCTCCTCCACCTCGTAGATCGGAAAGAGTTTTCCGTCCCCCTGAAAGATACTTAGGTATTATTTCAGAGGAAGTAGAGGAAATGTTCCTCGTAGGTAATGGTGCTCATGGTGATGATCCCAAAACCTACAACGAGGCGATATCAGATATCGACTCCGAGAAATGGCTTAGAGGCAATGCAGTCAGAAATTGACTCGATGCACTCAAACCAAGTCTGGACCTTGGTAGATCCACCAGAAGGTATAGTACCTATTGGGTGTAAATGGATCTTCAAGAGAAAGATTGGTGCAGATGGGAATGTGGAGACATTCAAGGCTAGACTAGTGGCAAAAGGTTATAGTCAACGCGAAGGCATTGACTATCAGGATACCTTTTCCCCAGTAGCTATGCTAAAATCCATCCGCACATTGCTTGCTGTTGCAGCCTATTTCGATTATGAAATATGGCAAATGGACGTGAAAACGGCATTCTTAAATGGATATCTTGAGGAAGATATCTATATGGAACAGCCGCTAGGTTTCACATCCAGTGATACTGATCACAAGGTTTGCAAGCTGCAAAGGTCCATATATGGACTTAAGCAAGCATCTCGGAGCTGGAACACTCGTTTCAATGATGTGATCAAAAAGTTTGGTTTCATCAAAAATGAAGAGGAACCATGTGTTTTCAAAAGGGTCAGTGGGAGCGCTGTTGTCTTCCTCGTATTGTACGTGGATGACATCCTCCTTATTGGGAATGATATTCCCATGTTGACATCAGTCAAAATATGGTTGTCCAAGGAATTCTCCATGAAAGACCTAGGTGAAGCATCCTTTATTCTAGGAATTAAGGTCTATAGGGATAGACCGAATAGGATGCTAGGACTTTCACAGAAGATGTACATAGAGGAAGTACTAAAGAGGTTTAGTATGGAAAACTCTAAGAGGGGATTAATACCCTTCAGACATGGTATTCATCTTTCCAAGAAGATGTGCCCCAGCACACCTGAGGAAATAGAACGCATGAGCAAGATCCCTTATGCTTCTGCAATAGGGAGCCTCATGTATGCCATGCTATGTACACGACCTGATATAGCCCATGCTGTGAGTGTCACAAGCAGATATCAGTCAAATCCAGGTGAAGAACACTGGACTTCTGTGAAATGTATCCTTAAGTACTTGAGAAGAACTAAGGATATGATGTTGGTCTTTGGTAATGGAGAACTCCAAGTCCAGGGATACACAGACTCGGATTTCATGTCCGATATAGATGATCGAAAGTCGACATCTGGGAGTCTGTTTGTGTGCAATGGTGGTGCTGTCAGCTGGAAGAGTTTCAAGCAAACTGTGATAGCAGATTCCACCATGGAAGCAGAATATATCGCTGCATCAGAGGCTGCGAAGGAAGCATTCTGGTACAAGAAGTTTGCTGCAGAAATTGGAGTAATGCCATCAGATGCCATTCCTCTATACTGCGACAACAATGGCGCCATAGCCCTTGCTAAGGAGCCGAGGTCTCACCAGAAATCCAAGCACATTGAGCGGCGATACCACCTCATCCGCGATTACCTCGAGAAAGGTTACGTCGAGGTCAAGAGAGTCAACTCCGCAGATAATGTGGCAGACCCACTTACAAAGCCGTTGGGCCAGCAGAAGATCGAAGCCCACCTTGAGAAGATGGGACTTAGACTTGTAGCCAATTGGCTTTAGGACAAGTGGGAGATTGTTAGATATATGTGCCCTAGAAGCCAGAATTGGCTGACACTTGTAATACACTTCTAGGGGCAAAATTATAATTTTGACTATAAATCAATAAAATGGGTTATTTTCTATCACATATGTGTATTTAGTGTCTGTGATACATCCTTTGAGTTAATGGTAATGATAATTCATATTTTCAAGAGTTGAAAATTTAAGACATGAATAATCATTATTAACTCATAAAATGCTCCCGACCATAGGATCATCACGAGGATGGTGATTGATCCGGAAGGTTGGTGTACAATCGCTTCTCTTTAGTAGATGAGTCTTGAGTCTACGGTGTGGAGACACCGGAGGAGCGAGAGTACAGGTACTCGTTAGAGAACGAGGGCACTGAGCGTGACCACCTCGAGTAGTCATTAGGGAAGTCTACCTTCTCGTCAATGACTGACTCGATGCTGCAGTAGTGTGTCTGGTTCTTTGACCTGAGATGCATCGGCAGTTCACCTTGAGGGTGTTATAGTTTGACTACACCATTACTCGGTCTCCTAGCCATATGGAACCCTGAGGTGTATGTTGGCTATAGCATGTTCATTGTAGGAACTGGATTGCATCAAGATGGAATCTATCTACCTCGGTGGTAGAGGAGCAGCCCTATGATGATCATGAGAATCAAGTCCAGAAGTCCATGGCCATGGTAGAGTGAAATAATAGAAAGAGTTTCTATTTAGATTTTCACATTGGACTTGAATCGAATGATTACATCATATGACAGAGACTAGGGTTTGACGAGTTCACCTTAACCCTAATCTGATCGGGGCTCAAGATAGAAGAACTTAATCACACAGGTAGCTGCACCAAGATGTTCACATTCAGCTCTGATGGGTTGCCACCATATACTGCTAGGTGTCACTGGTGGATTTTGGGAGCAATTAGAATGATTTAGATGATCGATCATTCTAGCTGTTCGAATCAGAAGAGTTCTGATCCATCGAAAGGAGTTTCGATGATGTCGATGATAGAGATCATGACATATCCCATTACCATACAGAACTGAACCTAACTGGGTCACACAAACAAGGGTTTGAATCTGGTGATCATCAATTGAACTGATCTAGTTCAATTGATCTGAATGAGATTCAATTAGGTTCAAGGAAATCGTGCTAGCACTCGATTGAACCTAACGTTCTTCTTTTACTATCATAAATAAGTTGTCCTGACTGAGCCAAAGGAGTTTGTGCTCAATCAGAGGCCTTCATATGGTCTGACTGGAGGTTGTCCAAGTCAGAAAATAGGTTGTCTTATTTGTAAGACATTACCTGCCATTTTTGGTCACCTGCCATTTCTTGTTCTTTGACTTTGGTCAAAAGTCTTACCTTTGACTTTGGTCAAATGTTGACCATTGACACTTTGACTTTTGACCACATGTCATGCACCTATTGGAGAGCTGGTGGGGGCTTGTCCCCCTGCCAGAACCTGGCAAGGAGAAGGGCGCACGCCAAGGTGGCGTGTGCCCAAGTTAGGAGGCGCCTAGGAGTCCTTGTTGGAAGGACTCCATCTCCTTTTTGGATTCCAATTAGAGTTCTCCTAAGAATCCAACTTTGACTGGTCTTAGGGCCCTCTAAGGAGGAATCCAGGGGACTCTATTCCCACCAATCAGATTTAGATCTGATTTCACAAAGGGTTGTGATTGGTTGGGAGAAGAGGAGTTGGATCACGCAGTAGGTCTATAAATAAGACCCTGCCAACCCTAGAATTGAGAGCTTCTACCCTTTCCCATGCCCCAAGGCTGCCTCTCCCTCTCTCTCCATGCCACCTTTAGTCCTTCTCTCTCCTCTCCACGTCCAAAAGAGTTTTGGGCTTGGACTTTGGTGCGATTCCAGATCAAGAGAAAGGCGATCAAGAAAGCAAGAAGGCTGCGCTGCTGCAAAGAGGACGACTGCTGATCTTCAAAAATCAGTTTTGAAGATCCTTCCAGATCAGATCCAGATCTGATTTTTGGAGGATGATAGAGAAGAAGAGGATCTCCAGATCCAACCCGAGTGGATACCGGTAGAGGCCAGGCGCTTGCGTGGCTAGATCCAGAACCTTCCGCTGCAAACATCGAAATCATCAACAGGGATAATAGGATTACCCATAATCAAAGGTAAATTAAATTTAGATTTTATTTTATTTTATTTTATTTTACCAAATCAATAAAATCAGATCTGAAAGGTCTCATATCTGATTTGGATCTAAAATTTTTTTTTTAAAAATATTTCTCTTGATCCAATCAGATCTGAACGAACCTGACCCGGGAAACAAGATTTTTCCTTCACCTGCTACGCCCCATCATCCTGATCAATCATGGCCTTTTGTGCAATCAGATCTAAATCTGATTGATGGGATGATATCATCTGATCTAATCAAATTAGAGTCCCTTAAAACTCTCCTTAGGTGGTGCCAAGATTGGATCAAACAAGTCTTCTTGGCGCCACCTAATTTAATTCCCTGAAGCCACTAGGGTTCCATCTGTATGGGACTCCATCTTCTATCTTCATGGGATGCATGCCTCCCTAGGCGTGCATGTTGGAAATATGTTCCAAAGCCAATCATCAGTCTATTGATGGTTGGATCATATATTTATAATTGTATATTAACTATAAATTAATAAAAATTATTTTGATATTTTTCATCATAAATTTTGTTGTCTTCTAATGAATTTCTATGTTGTGATGAAGTCCTTAGGACTATCTAGATTCAGCAAAGGAGGATTTATCATTTAGTCCTTAAATAGTTCATGACCAAATGATACGTTGTTACTTAGGACGACAACGTTTATCAAGTATAGGTCATTATGTGCCATATACATTGGTTGTCCTCATAACCAAGGAGTGTTGAGACACCGATATGGCATGCAAGTGAGATGTATGGGTACATCTGCATTGAACGTGACCAACTTCGGGGCTTTTCTCTCATCAAGATTAGCTTCAATGGAATATGGGTATAAATATCCCTTCGATCTGAGATCACCAGGTGACTTTCAAGCAACTCATTGTATTTTGGTGTCGGACTATCTAAATTTTTAATTCAGTGATGGAAGGTTTCTGAGCACAGTCAAGCACTTATGGAGTCGGTGTGTGTATCAAGATGGAATTGACCACTCCTGATTTCAAGAGCTGTGTTCAATTATATTTTAATTTAGCAAAATCTTGGCCAGGGTAGTCTTAGTGAGGAGTCATAGGACTAATTACTTTGAGACATGATATGGATGTATTTTCTAAGATTGACAGTCTAATCCTGAGTCATCTATTACACAGAGATCATAGGGATGAATTATACGATAACCATATTTGCATTGATTCTAAATGTTGCGATTGCGATTAGTTGATCTATCCAGATGTCAAGTACTATTGCTAGATGGTCACTTTGGTTAGTATAGAAATTGATTTCTCTGCTACCAGCTTAGATTTAGACCTGCGGGGTCACACAAACTAGGAGTTCCTACCTAATCTGATGGCTGATCAAGAGTTTCATTGGTCTGCAACTCTATGGTCAAGAGTTCTATTGGACTGAGACTCTGTGACCAAGAGTCCTACTAGACTGGGACTTTGAGTCCTACTTGTCTGGGACTCTCTGATCATGAGTCCTGATAATCTAGGACACTATGGTCAAGAGTCCCACTAGACTGGGACTCTATGACTAAGAGTCCAACTAAATTGAAACTCTAAATTCTACTCATCTGTGACTCTCTGATCAAGAGATTCATTAGTCTGAGACTCTATGATCATGAGTTTGATTCGTTAAGGACACTAGGTTCAAGAGTCCCATTGATTTAGGACTCTTCAAGAATTTCATATTGATAGGACTCTATTGCCCAGTAACCCATTCGATTTAGACTCATATATTTTTGAAGAATTAATTAGCAATTTAATTATTGATTAGCTTAATTTGATTGAGCGATAAGAATTCGATCAAGTTCGATTAAATTTGATTCAATTGGATTTGACCCGATCAAGTCATGAGATGACCTAATC
>QRFJ01002513.1:0-55057 GCA_006176705.1 Cocos nucifera | reverse complement strand
CACATCTTCATCATTCTCCAATATTTATGTTGGAATTTTCTAGAATATTTAAGAGATAAGAAAGTATATAATCAATTAGATCGATCGTGATTAACCATCGAAGGTCTCAACGAGGAGCTAGCACTCCAGTGGGGCTGATCGGGATTAGAAGCTTCATGTGGACCAATCGTAGAGACCGAACATGTGTGCGGTTATGATATGATATCAGAGCATTTTTTGATAGACTCAGATTGCTGTGATCGACTACCCGCGAAATGGTATTATATTTTAAAAACGTAGATGTAGTAAATAGTTTATTACATAGTTTTATTTTCAGATCTATTGATGTATGCATGCATATTATGTTTAGATCCTAATGTATAGGGTTAAATAATCTAATATGATCAGTAGATAATTAATTAGATTAATTATTTTTTGCTGCATCATTGCTATTTTTGAAATATTTTTCGAAAGTAGCGTGGCAAATCCTACACTATTTTCTTCGAATGGTATCAGAGCAAGGTTCTTTAAACATGATATGCTTGCATATTTAGATTAATAATTTAGATTTGATCTAAATATTGATCTAATAATTAGAGTAATTAGATCTAAAAAATTAAAATCCAGATCGTATGGACTGCAGGCTGTCCTATTATAGGATTTACGCCCTACAGTGAAAAGTTTACCCTAGTACGTTGTTGATCTATATCATTAATCATGAAATTATTAGATTTGATCTAATATTTTTATGATTTAATTATATTAGAATTTAATCTGATTTATGATCATGAATGCATAATTAGATAAAGTCTGATTCATGATTTCATGATTATGTAGTGTACATAGTTTTAGATTAAACCCTACAACTAGTGTTGTTTGTGAATTGAGATGATTTAATTTTAAAATGAGTCGACTCAATTGGTGAACAATGCTAAGTTGTAAAGAATTTTTTAAAATTAAAAATATTTTTGAAATGCCAAATTCTAACCCTTAGCCCATAAACTTAATTAAAAATTAAGTATAATGATTTAGTATCTAGAATTATGAATTAAGACTCTAAGTCATTAATCATAAACTTGTGGGTTATTGGGTTAGCTGAATTAGTTCCATAAATTAGGTTAGACCTAAGGTTAGTTAAAAGATGGACTAACTTAGAGTAATTGATCAAATCTAATTAAATATTAATTTAGATTAGGTCAAGGACTCTATAGACTCAATTATAATAGGTGTAGTTGGTCAAGTCCATGCCTTTAACAAGGATCAAATGGACTTGATTCAAGACTACGCGGTAGAATCCAAAATTACTAGATTGGTCAAATTAAAACTAATGAACCGGATGGTGTTCAAGGTAAGTTTGGCAGTTTGACCAGTGATTTTTAATTGGGAGCTACTCACATTGATTCGATCTTTGATGAGTTAATGACATATCCCTTCCACTAATCTCGCTTACCTAGCCATCTTGGTGAGTTAGATTTTGATTAGATCACTTGGTGATTCGGGCTCACCCATGTCTATTAGGTAAATCAATCTAACTGATTTAGGTGCTCCTAATGCCAGCTTAGATTAGATTCTTTTTTGACTTGGTGAAGTCAGTGGGAGGATCGAAATTGGCTCACTAAATTTTTTTTAAATTACTTAACTAAATTCTCTAAAATTATTAGGTCCTTAAAAATAAAATAGTTATATAGATAACTAAATCATAGCCTCCCATTAAGTTGAGTGATAATGGGTTCATTAGTATAATGATCATTGGAGGCCCAAAGGCCTGGTTATTATTGACTAATGAAATTATCATTCATAAAATGATAATTTGGTTAAGTCTTTCTGATGGTGGTTCGGTTGGCCGACCAATGTCGGGCTTGATCATTTATTGGTTAGATAAGATAAAATGTGATCATGTTATTGGTTGGACCTAATCGAACCTTTTTCAGTGGAGGCTAAAGCCTACTGATTAGGTCTATGGGGAAAAATCAATGTTACTAAAAGTTATTTAGAGAAATAATTTGTTTTGAATCTACCCATAGGTGCAAATGGGTTGACCAACCATAGTTGGGCTTATGTGTAGTCTATGTGGATTCTAGTATCCACTAAGAAATTATAGTAATTCTTCGAATTGGAGGTAGAGGCTACCAATTCGTATAAAATAGTGGAAGGACCTTTAGATTGAAGTCCAAGTCTTTAGGATTAATAATTCATATACTAATTAGGTTTGGTTTTCTTTTTTGTGCAGACATGGCCACTAACCTATCACTTAGGTCATTATTAGACCATGATAAATTAATGGGATCCAACTATGATAGCTGATATCGTAAGTTGAAAATCGTCCTGGAGTATGAGCGGATCCTTTATGTGGTAATGGATCGAGCACCTAAGGAGCCAGCCCTGAACGCTAAGGAAGCGGTCCGAGATACTTATCTAAAGTAGCTCAATGACCATACCACCATTCGATGTATAATGCTGGCGGCAATGAATGACGAGTTCAGCCATAGGTTTGAAAATGCCCAGCCATAGGAGATGCTTTAAATATTGAATGACTCTTTTAGCACGTCGGACGATGTTGAAAGACACAAAATAAGTTATGCCATTTTCAACACTCGGATGAGGGATGGGGCCTTAGTCATCGATCATGTATTGTACATGATCAAGATGATTGAACGCCTTAGCAAGTTGGGCTTTGCCCTGCATGAGCAGTTTGGTAAGGATGCAATCCTTAATTCTTTACTCAAGTCCTTCCTTCTCTTTCTAACTCATTTTAGAATGACAAAGCCTGCAATGAACTACCACGGCTTGTTGGGATTGCTGCAGAACTTTGAGAAGGATCACCAACTCCACAAGGAGACAGTGAATGTAGTGGGAGGGTCTTCTTCTGATCGTTGACTCTTTAAGAAAGAGAAGAAGAACAAGAGAAAAAAAATAAGGTGCGGCCGCATGTTGGGACGACTGCATGGGGTCAGACAAAGAAGCATAAGCCCGATCAGAGCCAAGCAGAGTGCTTCTTCTATAAGAAGCAAGGGTACTAGAAGAGGAACTATCCTCTGTACATTGCCTCCCTGGACTCGAAGAGGTCGAGGAAGAAGCAAGTAGTTGCTAGACAAGATAATTATATGATAACACCTTGCAATATTTTCTTATTTGATTCTACTATCTAGATATTAGATACTGGAAGCCCTTATTATATTTCTAATTCTATATAAGGCATGCAGGTCAGTAGGAGATTTGATCAAGATGAGAGGTTCCTAAACATTGGAGATGGAAGACAAGTTTCAATTCTAGCTTTAGGAATCATGAACCTCGCAATCAATTCAAATAAAGTTATTCTTAATGAATGTCATTATTGTCCAACTTTCTTATTGAATGTCATTTCTGTAGACCTTTTGGCCATTAATGATTTTGAAATATCAATAAAAAAAAAATTGTAATGTCATTTCGAATGGTGTTACAATTTTGATTGGATAATTGAATAATAAAATTTATTTACTTTCTATGCCTGTTAACGTGGTTCAATCCTCCAGTAAGTATCCTAGAATTAATGATGTGTCTAATGTCTACCTTTGGCACTATAGGCTAGGTCATATTAACAAGAATAGAATTAACAGGTTAGCTCAAGAAGAAATTCTTGAGGTTAGTGATTGTGGTCACTTCCGACCTGTGAGTCCTGTCTTCTTGGTAAGATGATCAAGTCACCTTTTGCTGAAAAAGATAAACAAGCCACTGAACTCTTGAGTTTAGTACATTCAGATGTATGTGAACCCATGAGCTCAAGTGCTAGAGGTAGATATTTCTATTTCATAATCTTCACAGATGACCTATCGAGGTATGGGTATGTCTATTTAATGAAGTATAAGTCGGAGTCATTTGAAATGTTCAAACTATTTTGAAATGAGGTAGAAAAGCAAACTAGGAAGAGTATTAAAACTCTTCGATCTGATCAAGGGGGAGAGTACCTTTCAAATGAGTTTCTGACATATCTTGGGGAGAACAGGATTCTCTCCCAATGGACCCCTTCTGGAACATCACAACATAATGGTATGTCTGAAAGGAGAAATTGGATCCTATTGGACATGGTTCGATCCATGATGGGGTTTGCTGGTTTGTTGATCTCCCTATGGGGATATGCGCTCTGGTCAGCTTGTTACATTCTAAATAGGATTCTAGGTAAATCTATTAATAAAACACCATATGAAATACGGATAGGGCATAAGCCAATGCTTTCACACCTTAGGATTTGGGATTGTCCGACCTACGTCAAATATTTGATGACAGACAAGCTTTGACCTAGGTCTGATAAGTGTAGTTTTATAGGTTATCCAAAAGAAATCAAAGGGTACTACTTCTACCTTGCTGATGAGCAAAAAATGTTTGTCAGCCTTAAGATAGTCTTCCTAGAAAAGGAGTTCCTTGGTGAGGGAACTAATGCCTCCAAGGTCAAACTTGATGAAGTACAATAGGTGAAAGAATGGACATAAGTTATTGAACCAGAGCTAGAGCTGATTAGCTCAGATCCAAAACCCATTGTAGAAGCATCCTTAAGGAGATCCGGTAGAGTACCACATCAACCGGATAGAAACTATGATTTTTTGATCTGGGATGGGGATCTTAACAAACTCAATGAGAACAATCAGGATCTAATCACCTATATGGATACAATGCAGAGATCCGACTCTAAGAAATGGATTTAGACCATAAAATCTGAGATGGAATCCATGAAGGTCAACGATGTATGGATATTGGTTGACCCACTCGAAGGGATAAAATTCATAGGGTGTAAGTGGGTCTTCAAAAGAAAAAGAGACACAGATGGAAAGGTGGAGACCTCTAAAGCCCATCTGATTGCCAAGAAATATCGTCAACGTTATGGTATTGACTATGATGACATGTTCTCTCCTATGGCAATGCTCAAATTCATTCGGATAATGCTTGCCATAGCTGCCTATCTAGACTATAAAATCTGGTAGATGGATGTGAAAATAGCTTTCTTGAATGGAGAGCTAGATGAAGAGGTGTATATGATACAACCTGAAGGTTTCACATTCATAGATGAGTCTAAAGTGTGTAAGCTTCAGAGATCCATTTATGGACTAAACCAGGCATCTCAGAGCTGGAACATACAATTTGATAGAACAATCAAAACATATGGCTTCGTTAAGAATGAAGAAGAGCCATGTATATACAAATGGACTAATGGTCCAGCAATAGTATTCCTAGTATTATATGTGGATGACATTCTCTTAATCAAGAATGATGTCCCTACATTAGAAGGAATAAAGATCTAGCTGTTATCACAATTCTCCATGAAAGATCTGGGAGAAGCTTCCTACATCCTAAGGATAAAGATCTATAGAAATAGATTTAAAAGGTTGCTTGAATTATCCCAGTCCACGTACATTGACACTATGCTGAAATGGTTTAGCATGAAAAATTTCAAAAAAGGCTATCTATCGATAGGCCATGAAATTTTTCTTTCAAAGAGGGATTGTCAAACAACACCTCTAGATAGAAAGTGTATGAATAGAATACCATATGCTTCAGCAGTGGATTCTATAATGTACGCCATAATATGTACGCGATCAGATATGGCACACTCACTAGGTATAGTGAGTAGATACCAATCTAATCTAGGAGAGAATCACTGGAAGGTTGTTAAAACCATCCTGAAGGATTTAAGAAATACTAAGGATTAGTGGCTTATATATGGTAAATTGGACTTAAAACTTGTGGGGTTCACAGACTCCAGTTTTCAGTCCGATCATGATGATGGCAAGAGCATGTCGGGATACATATTTATCCTTAATGATGGGGCCGTCTGCTAGAAGTGTTCCAAGCAGCACATTGTGGTCGATTCAATTTATGAGGTGGAGTATGTCATTGTATTAGATACTGCCAAAGAAGTGGTGTGGCTAAGAAAATTCATCACCAAACTTGAAGTACCACCCTTCCTTGATGGTCTAGTTCTGCTCTATTGTGATAGCTCTAGAGTCATTGCTTAGGTGAAAGAACCAAAGGCACACCAACAGACGAAGCATATTCTGCGCTGCTACCATCTTGTCCGAGAGATTATGGTTCAAGGTGATGTCGACCTTCAAAAAATCGATGGAAAGAAAAACCTGGCCGACACATTCACTAAAGTAGTTGCAGTGAAGGAGTTCGACGACTTTAAGTCAAAGATAGGTATTAGATACTACACCAATTGGCTTTAGTCCAAGTGGGAGATTGTTGGGAATGTGTCCCAAAGCCAATCGTCAGTCTGTTGATGGTTGGGCCATATATTTATAATTATATATGAATTACAAATTAATAAAAATTATTTTGATATTTTTCATCATAAATTCTGTTGTCTTCTAATGAACTCTTGTGTTATGATGAAGTCTTTAGGACTATCTAGATTTGGCAAATGAGGATTTATCATTTAGTCCTTAAATAGTTCACGATCAAATGATACGTTGTTACTTAGGACGATAACGTTTATCAAGTATAGATCATTGTATGCCATATAGGTTGATTGTCCTCATAACTAAGGAGTGTTGAGACACTGATATGGCATGCAAGTGAGATGTATGGGTACATCTGCACTGAACCTGACCAACTCCATGGCTTTTCTCCTGTCAAGATTAGCTTCGATGGAATATGGGTATAAATGTTCCTCCGACTTGAGATCACCATAGTGACTTCCAAGCAACTCACTATGTTTTGGTGCCGGACAATCTGAATTTCTAATTCAATGATTGAAGATTTTTGGGCATAGTTAAGTACTTATGGAGTTAGTGCATATATCAAGATGGAATTGACCACTCCTGATTTCAAGAGCTATGTTCAATTATGTTTCAATTTAGTAAAATCTTAGCCAGGATAGTGTTAGTGAGGAGTCACGGGACTAATTGCTTTGAGATACGATATGGATATATTTTCTAGGGTTGACAGTCTAATCCTAAGTCATCTATTATACAGAGGTCATAGGGATGAATTATACGATAACCATATTCGCATAGGTTCTGAATATTGCAATTATGATTATTCAACCTATCTAGATATTTGGTACCATTGCTAGGTGGTCACTTTGATTAGTATAGAAATTGGTTTCTATGCTACCAGCTTAGGAGCGAACCTGCGGGGTCACACACATTATGAGTTGCTACCTGATCTGATGGCTGATCAAGAGTCCCATTGGTCTGCAACTCTATGGTCAAGAGTCCCACTGGACTGGGACTCTATGACCAAGAGTCCTACTAGACTGAGACTCTGAGTCCTACTTGTCTGAGACTCTCTGATCATGAGTCCTGATAATCTAGGACACTGTGGTTAAGAGTCCCACTAGACTGGAACTCTATGATCAAGAGTCCTACTGGATTGGAACTCTGAGTTCTACTCATCTAAAACTCTCTAATCAAGAGATCCACTAGTCTGGGACTCTATGATCGTGAGTTCGATTCATTTGGGATGCTGGATTCAAGTGTCCCACTGATTTAGGACTCTTCAAGAGTTTCATGTTGATAGGACTCTGTTGCCCAGTAACCCATTTGATTTGGACTCAGATATTTTTGGAGGATTAATTAGTAATTTAATTGTTGATTAGCTTAATTTAATTGAGCAATGAGGATTTAATCAAGTTCGATTGAATTTGATTCGATTGGATTTGATCCGATCAGATTATGAGATGACCTAATCACTATAGGAGTTTTGATCCTGATTTGATCAGGATGTAGATATAATTAATTTTTAATTTAATTAAAATTTTATTAGATTAGGCTAAGCTTAATTTGGTTGGATTTAATCTGATTTAATTAGGTCTAGATTAATTTATTTGGTTGAAACCAATTAGGACCAAGTCAAATGAAGTTTGAATTCAAATTCTCCCATGCGCCCACCATTTTTTACTTTTCCACTCTACTTCCCATGCCCCCCCTTTTGTTTGTCAAACTTTTTTTAAGAAATAAAAAGATGCACATAGAAGGAGAGTCCTTCTGCATGTTAAACATAAGGGAGGGGGCATTTGAAGGGAAATTCTAATTTTCTGAGTCAGGTTCGTTCAGATCTGATTGGATCAAGAGGTATATTTCAAAAATTTTCTCTTAGATCTAGTCAGATCTGACACTTTTCAGATCTAATTTTATGATCTAATAAATAAAAAAATAAAACTAAATTAATTCTAAATTAATTTTATCTTGATTCTGGGTAATCTGATTACCCATTGATGATCCTGCCGAAGCCCTGAGGTTCTGAATCTAGCCACGCAAGCGCCTGGCCTCTACAGGTATCCACTCGGGCTAAATCAGGAGATCTTCTCCTTCTCTTTTTTTCTCTAAAAATTAGATCTGGATCTGATTTGAAGAATCTTCAAAACTTCTTCTGAAGATCACCCATCGTCTCTATAGTAGTGCTGCCTTCTTCCTTTTTCGTCAGCCTTTCCTTGCCTGACTCGCACTAATTTGAAGGCCCAACTTCCTTAGGCGTAGAGAGGAGGGAGAGGGCCAAATGGTGGCATGGAGAAGGGAGAGGGGCAGCCTTGGGGCATGGCTTGGAAGAGGAGTTCTTAAAAGTGGGCGCAGATAGGGCCTTTTTATAGACTCTACTGCGCCATGCATTGCTGCATCACCCTGGCTAATCACGTTGCTTCGTGCAATCAGATCTAAATCTGATTGGTGGGATGACATCACCTGATCCAATCAGATGAGAGACCCATAGGTTCATTTTTAGATGGCACCTAAGATTGGTCAAAGTAGGTACCTAAGGGCCACCTAAGTAGAAACCAAGAAGCAACCTGGAGTCCCATCCGTATGGGACTCCAGCATCCCTATCCATAGGCACACGCCATCCTAGGCATGCACCCCCTTCTTTTCAATTTCTAGAGAGGGGACAAGCCCCTATCTACTCTCTAATAAGTGCATGACACATGGGCAGATGTCCAAGGATCAAAGGTCAACGTTTGACCAAGTCAAAGTACAAGAATTAGCAGGTGATGAAAAATGGCAAGTGTTGTCTCAAATTTATCTCATAAATTAAGACAACCCTTTTCTAACTTGGACAAGCTCCAGTCAGACCAAGTAAAGATACCTGAGTGAGCACAAACTCATTTGGCTCAATCGAGATAACTTTTATGATAGAAAAAGGAGAATGTTAGTCTCAATCGTGTGCTAGCATGATTTCCTTGAACCTAATTGAATCTTATTCAAATCAATTGAACTGGGTAAGTCCAATTGATGATATCTAGATCCAAACCCTTATTTGTATGATCCAGTTAGGTTCAGTTCTATATGGTAATGGGATATGTCATGATCTTCATCATCGACATCATCGAAACTCCTTTCGATGGATCAGAACTCTTTTGATTCAGACAACTTAGAATGATCGATCATCTAAATCATTCTAATTGCTCCCAAAATCCATCAGTGACACCTAGCAGTATATGGTGGCAACCCATCAAAATTGAAAATGAACCTCTCGATGTCGCTACTTGTGTGATTAAGTTCTTCTATTTAGAGCTCCAATCAGATTAGGGTTAAGGTGAACTCGTCAAACCCTAATTTCTATCATATGATTTAATCATTCGATTCATGTCCGATGTGAAAACCTTAATAGAAACTCTTTCTATTATTTCACTCTCTGCCATGGCCATGGGCTTATGGACTTGATTCTCATGATCAGCATAGGGCTGCTCCTCATCCACCGAGGTAGATAGATTCCATCTTGGTGCAATCCAATTCCTTCAATGAACATGCTATAGCCAACATACACCTCAAAGTTTCGAATGGCTAGGAGATCGAGTCATGGTGTAGTCAAACTATAACACCCTCAAGGTGAACTGTTGATGCACCTTAGGTCAAAGAACTAAATACATCACTGCAGCATCGAGTCAGTCATCAACGAGAAGGTAGACTTTCTTATGACTACTCGAAGGGGTCACGCTTAGTGCCCTCATTCTCTAATGAGGGCCTGTACTCTTGCTCTGGTGTCTATACACCATAGACTCAAGACTCATCTACTACAAAGAAGCGATTGTATACTAATCTTTTGGATCAATCATCATCGTCATGATGATCCTATGGTCAGGAGCATTTTATGAGTTAATAAATGAAAATTTATGTCTTAAATTTTGAACTCTTGAAAATATGAATTATCATTACCATTAACTCAAGGGATGTATCACAAACACTAAATACACTTATGTAATAGAAAATAACCCATTTTATTATTTATAGTCAAAATTATAATTTTGCCACTAGAAGTGTGTTACAAGTATCAGCCAATTCTGGCTTCTAGGGCACACATATCTAACAAACTCCCACTTGATCTAAAGCCAATTGGCTACAAATCTAAGTCCCATCTTTTCAAGGTGGGCTTTGATCTTTTGCTGGTCCAACGGCTTTGTAAGCGAGTCTCCCGCATTGTCTACGGAGTTGACTCTCTTGACCTCGACGTAACCCTTCTCGAGGTAATCATAGATGAGATGGTATCGCCGCTCGATGTGCTTGGATTTCTGGTTAGACCTCGGCTCCATAGCAAGGGCTATGGCACCATTGTTGTCATAGTACAGAGGAATGACATCTGATGGCATCACTCCGATCTCCACGGCAAACTTCTTATCGCAGAATGCCACTTTCGCAGCTTCTGATGTAGCGATATATTCTACTTCCATGATGGAATTTGCTATCACTATCTGTTTGAAACTTTTCTAACTGACAGCTCCACCATTGCACAAAAACAAACTCCCAGATGTCAACTTTTGATCATCAACATCGGACATAAAGTCCAAGTCTGTATACCCCTAGACTTGGAGTTCTCCATTACCAAAGACCAACAACATATCCTTAGTTCTTCTCAAGTACTTAAGGATACATTTCATAGAAGTTCAGTGTTCTTCATCTGGATTCGACTGATATCTACTCGTGATACTCATGGCATGACCAATATCAAGTCGTGTACATAACATGGCATACATGAGGCTCCCTATTATTGAAGCATAAGGGATCTTGCTCATGGTTCTATTTCCTCAGCTGTGCTAGGGCACATCTTCTTGGAAAGATGAATGCCATACCTGATGGGTACTAAATCCCGCTTAGAGTTTTTCATACTAAACCTCTTTAGTACTTCCTCTATGTACATCTTCTATGAAAGTCCTAGCATCCTATTCAGTCTATCTCTGTAGACCTTAATTCCTAGAATAAAGGATGCTTCTCCTAGGTCTTTCATGTAGAATTCTTTAGATAACCACATTTTAACTATAGTCAATATGGGAATATCATTTTCGATAAGGAGGATGTCATCCACATACAATACGAAGAAGACAACAGCGATCCCACTGATCTTTTTGAAGACACATAGCTCCTCATTTTTGATGAAATCAAACATTTTGATCACATCATTAAAATGAGTATTCCAGCTCCGAGATGCTTGCTTAAGTTCATATATTGTCCTTTGCAGCTTGCGAACCTTATGATCATCATAACTGGATGTGAAACCTAGCGGCTATTCCATATAGATATCTTCCTCAAGATATCCATTTAAGAATGCCATTTTCACGTCCATTTGTCATATTTCATAATCGAAATAGACTGCAACAACAAGCAATGTATGAATGGATTTTAGCATAGCTACTGGCGAAAAGGTATCCTGATAGTCAATGCCTTCGCATTGACTATAACCTTTTGCCACTAATCTAGCCTTTAATGTCTCCACATTTCCATCTACACCAATCTTTCTCTTGAAGATCCATTTACACCCAATAGGTACTATACCTTCTGGTGGATCTACCAAGGTCCAGACTTGGTTGGAGTTCATCGAGTCAATTTCTAACTTCATCATCTCTAACCATTTCTTGGAGTCAATATCTGATATCACCTCGTTATAGGTTTTGGGATCATCACCATGAACCCCATTACCTATAAGGAACATTTTCTCTACATCTTCTGAAATAGTACCTAAGTACCTTTCAGGAGGACGAAAAATCTTTTTCGATCTATGAGGTGGAGGAGGTAGTGTATAGATTAGCTTAACCTGATTTGGTTCCATTTGGTCCTTAGCTCGTTGCTCATGTGAGACTTTCTGATTGAGCTTGATCTGCTCTTCAATGCCGCTATCTTGAGTAAACTATTTTTCAAGAAAGATGGCATGTCGACTCACAATCATATTGTGATCTTCTGAAATATAGAAATAATATCCCAATGACTCTTTAGGATATCCTATGAATTAAGCTCTAAAGGACCTAAAGTCTAACTTGTTCGCTTGTTGTCTTTTGACATGAGTCGGACAACCCCAAATTCTGAGATGACTAAGACTTGATTTCTTACCATGCCATATCTCATACGGTGTGGTAGGAACGATTTTAGAAGGAACCCTATTCAGTAAGTATATTGCAGTTAACAAATAGTATCCCCAAAAATAATCAGAAAGGTCTGTGAAGCTCATCATGGATCGGACCATATCTAATAGGATCCTGTTCCTCCATTTTGAAACCTCATTAAGTTACGGTATTCCTGGTGGAGTCCATTGAGAGACTATGCCATTTTCTTTGAGATAGTCTAAGAATTTTCGACTAAGGTATTCACCTCCTCGATCTGATCGAAGAACCTTAATGGGTTTTCCAATTTGCTTTTCTACTTTATGTCTGAATTCTTTGAACTTTTCAAATGCTTCAGACTTGTGTCTCATAAGATACACATATCCATACCTTAATAAATCATCGGTAAAGGTTATGAAGTAGACTAGGTTGCCTCTAGCCGGCACATCAAATGGGCCACACACATCTGTATGTACTAGGGCAAGAAAATCTGTGTTCTTTTCCCCAAGTCCTATAAAAGGGAGCTTAGTCATTTTGCCATGAAAACAGGATTCACAAATTGGATATGACTCAGAAGTCAATGGACACAATAGCTTAGTTTTTTCTAATTTGTTAATCCTATCTTCTGCTATATGACCTAATCTTAGGTGCCATAGATACCTATCATTTGGACTATCCCTAGGTCGTTTTGATTTTATGGCATTCACATTTTGCTTAAGGTTAAAAATAGATACATCAACATGTAACTGATAAAGACCGTCAATAAGAAAACCATTTGCAATTTTATTTCTTTCATAAATAATGTTACAATGGTCCTTAAGAAAACTAATTACATAGCCTTCTAATGCAAGGCAAGAAATAGAAATCAAATTTCTACTTGCTGCAGGCATATAATAACAGTCTTCTAATACTATGTCTAAACCAGATGGTAGTTGAAGAGGATATGTTCCCACGGCCACGACAGCAACTCTTGCTCCATTTTCGATGCGTAGGATCATCTCACCATCCCTCAACCTCCTGCTATCCTCAAGACCCTGCATAGAAGTGCACAAGTGAGCACTAGAACCAGAGTCAAGCACCCAACTGGATGCAGAAGAAATCATAAGGTTAGACTCAATAACGAGCATACCTCCAGAAGGACCTGCCTCCTTCTTCTTTAGGGTGGCTAGGTAAGTAGGGCAGTTCCACTTTAAGTGGCCGTCATTGTTGTAATGAAAATACTTTCCTTTGTCAGCGGTCTTTTTCTTTAGCTCTATCTTTTTCTTCTTTCCTCCTTCCATCTTTTGCTTTTTTGCAGACTTCTTCTTCTTTTCAAAAGACTTTCTTTTGGAAGAAGTCTATTCCATAGCAAGTTCTAAGCCTTTAGAACTTTTCATCGAAAGCTCAGCGGTAACCAGCATGTTCATAAGTTTGACCAAGGAGTTTTGAAGTTTATGCATATGGTAGTTCATGATGAACTACCCAAATGCATCAGTCAAGGATTGTAGAATTATGTCATTCTGCAGATCCAAGTTCAACCTCACTCCAAGCTTCTTAAGCTCTTCCAAGTCCTTGATCATCATCAAATAATGATCTTGGACTGACTGTCCATCGCGCATCTTAACCTTGGACAGTCTTTTAGTGACTTGATATTTGGCTGTGCAACTCTGTTCACCAAACATCTCTTGTAGGTGAGTCAACATTTGGTGAGCAGTTCTAACATCTTCATGTTGGCGTTGAAGCTCATCAGACATCGAGCCCAGCATGTAGTATCTGATCTTATTATCTTCGTCAGTCCACTTATCTAGAGATGCTCTTTGTTTAGTGGATGGACGAGCTGGTAAGGTGGAAGGGTCCTGGTTTAATACATGAGTTAACTTCTCAAAATCCAAAATAATTTTGAAGTTTTGGAGCCAATCCTTGTTATTTGGTCCGATCAGTTATGGGTGTCCAGGATTCGTGCTAATGGATTGAATGCAGACATTTTTCTGTAGAGAGTCAAAGTTTCTAGTTAGATATTGTAATTAAGACAACCAATTTGTTTAGGAATTTTATTTTTAAATAAATTAGCTCTCACTATTTTCTTGGATCCCTACACTCCCTCTGTAGAGATGTAAAAATCTCCATGATTACTAATTTCTAGTGGGGGGTGCGGTCCCATCGACTTACTCATCACCTCACCTAACAGTTATTGGTGATGGGTTAGCCAATGGGTGAACAACTCTTGTTCAATGATTCTCTAATCATGGTGCACCCAAACTTGATCTCTAATTCATGAATCTCACCATGTTCAGAATATTGATCCACTCCTTAGTTAAGTCAGACCCACCATTTGCACAGACTGGATTCCTAATTGGGTCTCTCACCATATCTAAAATATTGAGCCCAATTCATCCTCCAGCCTGTAGCATCCAATGCCTAATAGATATGATTTTATTTTTCCAGTGCAACTGAGCCATTATAACCAGTCGAGAACAATCAATTTCGAGAAGGGCCCGCACATCTACAATGGTGGAAGACCTTAGACTTAATCTTTTCTTGGGGAGATTTGATTTAGGTCTCATTAAACTAGACTTGACATAGTCATAACCATTATGACTAACCTAGTGGCATGGGTTAGCTCGGATTATTGACCACCTCAGATCAGAACTGAGTCAACAAACATGGCTAGGTAAGTGAGACCGGTGGAAGGGATATGCTATTAACTCGATAAGAATGCATTCGAGTCGAGTAGCTCCCAATTAAAAACTAGTCGGTCGTATCTGCCAAACTCACCTTAGACACCAAATTGTTGAGACAGAACCAATCGAGTTAGCCTACAATCCAGACTCTAACCACTGAGCCTAATTAGATCTTAGCTTGATCGATCACTCACGTGACTCGATCCTGACCCAGACTTAATCCTATTAGACTGGTTAATTTAAACTTTGTTGATCCCATCTTACTAACTTTTGATTCCATTTGATCAACCGCTAGACCTAATTGAGCTACCCAAGCCCGCATCCAGATTTATGAATATGTCTTAGATCTGAAATTCTCAATTTTAGACCTAATTGATATTTCATAAACTTAATTCTTAATTAAGTTAGGGTTCTTAAACAAAATATGTAAATATGATCCTAGGATTTCAGGATCTATGGTTTTGCAGAAAGTAAGTTTTCAATTTTTGATTAAGGACAAACGCGCAGCACCCCTACACATCATAAGAACATCCCATCGAATGAGAGGAGAGGGTCTTTAAGCCCTACTTTATTCTTATGATTGGACGGCCAAGGGAAACACCTTAATCAAAAAAATAACTAATCTACAAAAACTAATTAGATCTAAGCATATATCTCATATATAAAAAAAAGATCTAATTAAAATATATTTTGTATATATCACATATATCATGCATGCATGTTGTTCAGATCTAAATTATCTCATAATCATCTAAAAAATTAAATTTAAATTTGATCTTATCAAATAAAATTTAATCTAGACATATTTGCAGAACTATTCTACAACTTGTGTAAACATGCAACTATCATATCTCATATGAACAAATTAAATTTAATTTATTTTCTATTTTTAGATCTGATAATAATATTTATAATATTAAAAAATAAAAAATAAATATATCTAAAAATTATATTTAATCAAATAAAAAATATGATTATACTAGACTACACATAGAATAATTCTATACCTAGTCTAGTTATGTATCTCATACATATTAGTTATAGATTAATTAATTTTAATTTTTTATTTTTCTAATTTTAGATCTAATCATATCTCATGTGATATCTAAAATTACTAATTAATTAGATTAAATCAAATCTAAATAAATTTTATAAGAACCTGGCTCTGATACCAGTTGAAGGAAAATCTGAATTTTCTGGGTCAGGTTCGTTTAGATCTGATTGGATCGAGAGGCATATTTTAAAATTTTCTCTTAGATCTAGATCAAATCTAATACTTTTCAGGTCTAATTTTATGATCTGATAAATAAAAAATAAAACTAAATTAATTTTAAATTAATTTTACCTTGATTTTGGGTAATTTGATTACCCATTGATGATCCTGCCAAAGCCCTAAGGTTCTGGATCTATCCATGCAAGCGCTTGACCTCTACCGATATCCACTCAGACTGGATCTGGAGATCTTCTCTATTTCTTTCTTTTCTCCAAAAATTAGATCTAGATCTGATTTGGAGAATCTTTAAAACTTCTTCTGAAGATCGCCCGTTGTCTCTGTAGTAGTGCTGCCTTCTTCCTATTTCGTCAGCCTTTTCTTGCCTGACTCACACTAATCTGGAGGCCCAACTTCTTTGGGCATGGAGAGGAGGGAGAGGGCTAGATGGTGGCATGAAGAAGGGAGAGGGGCAGCCTTGGGGTGTGGCTTGGAAGAGGAGTTCTTAAAAGTGGGCGCAGATAGGGTCTTTTTATAGACTCTACTACGCCATGCAGTGCTGCATCACCCCGGCTAATCATGTTGCTTCGTGCAATTAGATCTAAATCTGATTGATGGGATGATATTACCTGATCTAATCAGATGAGAGACCCATAGGTTCATTCTTAGATGGCGCAAAAGATTGGTCAAAGTAGATACCCAAGGGCCACCTAAGTAGAAACCAAGAAGCAACCTCGAGTCCCATCCGTATGGGACTCTAGCATCCCTATCCATGGGCGCCCGCCATCCTAGGCATGCACCCCCTTCTTTCTAATTTATTGAGAGGGGACAAGCCCCTATCTACTCTCCAATAAGTGCATGACACATGGGCAGATGTCCAAGGATAAAAGGTCAACATTTGACCAAGTCAATGTACAAGAATTAGCAGGTGATGGAAAATGGCTGGTGTTGTCTCAAATTTATTTCATAAATTAAGACAACTCTTTTCTGACTTGAACAAGCTCCAGTCAGACCAAGTAAAGGTACCTGAGTGAGCACAAACTCATTTGGCTCAGTCGAGGCAACTTTTATGATAGAAAAAGAAGAATGTTAGGCTCAATCGTGTGCTAGCACGATTTTCTTGAATCTAATTGAATCTTATTCAAATCAATTAAACTAGGTAAGTCCAATTGATGATATCTAGATTCAAACCCTTGTTTGTGTGACCCAGTTAAGTTCAGTTCTATATGGTAATGGAATATGTCATGATCTTCATCATCGACATCATCAAAACTCCTTTCGATGGATCAGAACTCTTCTAATTTAGATAACTTAGAATGATCGATCATCTAAATCATTCTAATTGCTCTCAAAATGCACCAGTGATACCTAGCAGCATATGGTGGTAACCCATCAAAATTAAAAACAAACCTCTCGGTGCAGCTACTTGTGTGATTAAGTTCTTCTATCTAGAGCCTCAATCAGATTAGGGTTAAGGTGAACTCATCAAACCCTAATTTCTATCATATGATTTAATCATTCGATTCAAGTCTGATATGAAAACCGTAATAGAAACTCTTTCTATTATTTCACTCTCTGCCATGGCCATGGACTTATGGACTTGATTCTCATAATCATCATAGGGCTGCTCCTCATCCATTGAGGTAGATAGATTCCATCTTGCTGCAATCCAATTCCTTCAATGAACATGCTATAGCCAACATACACCTCAGAATTTTGAATGGCTAGGAGACCGAGTCATGGTGTAGTCAAATTATAACACCCTCAAAATGAACTACCGATGCACCTCAGGTCAAAGAACCAGACACACCACTACAACATTGAGTCAGTCATTGATGAGAAGGTAGACTTCCTTATGACTACTCGAGGTGGTCACGCTTAGTGCCCTTGTTCTCTAATGAGAAGGTAGACTTTCTTATCTCTATACCGTACACTCAAGACTCATCTACTATAAAGAAGCGATTGTACACTAACTTTCTAGATCAATCATCATCCTTATGATGATCCTACGGTTAGGAGCATTTTATGAATTAATAAATAAAAATTCGTGTCTTAAATTTTCAACTTTTGAAAATATGAATTATTATTACCATTAACTTAAAGGATGTATCACAGACACTAAATACACTTATGTGATAAAAAATAACCCATTTTATTATTTATAGTTAAAATTATAATTTTGCCCCTAGAAGTGTATTACAAGTGTCAGCCAATTCTGGCTTGTAGGGCATACATATCTAACAACGTTGGATAAGGATAAGAGGCTCATTTGATTTTTGAAATCATGTGTGGTTAAAACTCTCAACCACTTGACCCTTATCCTTTTGACCCTTATCCTTTTCACTATAGTTTTCTCATGGTATTCATGTTACTGAATTATGTGAATTTTTGTACTCATAGTAGAATGGGTTAGAATTATATGATAAAAATTTTAGAATGTTTGGGCATTAGTTCTGGACAAAAAAAATCTTGGAGTAAAGGTGAATAGGATCCTATAGCACTTTTCTTTTCCTTTATGCCTCTCCTCTTATGATTTTTAACTCTAAGGATATATTATTTTTGGAGATGATCTAAATAAAGATTATAGATCTAAAAGTTATCTTTTCATAAAAATATATTTTATGGAAAAACTCCACATAGAGAGAGAGTGATAGGATTTTTAGTGCGTCAGAATTTTTGGGCCAAGTGAAATCCTAGATTTGGAAATCTATGTTTAGATGGAGAGATTGAGTGTTGTGAGCATCGGATCGCCACCAAATTTGAAACACATCTTCATCATCCTTCAATATTTATGTTCTAATTTTTTAGAATATCTAAGAAATAAAAAAATATATGATCAATCGGATCGATCATGATCAGCCATCGAAGGCTCCGATGAGGAGCTAGTACTCCAATGGGGCTGATCGAGATCAGGAGCTCCGTGTGGACCAACCATAGAGGCCGAACACGTGTGTGGCTATAACGTGATACTGGAGCATTATTCGGTAGACTCAGATTACGGTGATCGACCAACCATAAAAAGGTATTATGTTCTAAAGATGTAGATGTAGTAAATAGTTTATTACATAGTTTTATTTTTAGATCTATTGATGTATGAATGCATATATATTTAGATCCTAATGTATAGGATTAAATAATCTGATATGATTAATAGATAATTAATTAGATTAATTATTTTTTGCTACATCATTACTATTTTTGAAATATTTTTTGAAAGTTGCATGGCAAATTCTGCACTATTTTCTTCAGGGCGCCCCCTTCCTGTCTACTTTTTAGCGGGAGGACAAATCCCCAGGTTCTCTCCTATGGGTGTATGATACGTGGGCAGATGTCTAAGTATCCAGGGTCAACATTTCACCAATATTCGAAGACAAGATTTAGCAAGTGATGAAAAATGGCTGGTGTTGTCTTAAATTTATCTCATAAATTAAGACAATCCTTTTCTGACCTGGACAAGCTCCAGTCAGACTAAGTAAAGATTCTTGAGTGAGCCCAAATATATTTAGCTCGATCGAGATAAGCTTTAATGATTGTTAAAGAAGAACATTAGGCTCAATCGTATGCTAGCACGATTTTCTTGAACCTAATTGAATCTTATTCAAATCAATTGAACTAGATTAATCCAATTGATGATATCCAGATCCAAACCCTTATTTGTAAGATTTAGTTAAGTTCAGTTTCATATGGTAATAGGATTTGTAATGATCTCTATCATCGACATCATCGAAACACCTTCCAATGGATTAGAACTTTTTTGATTCAGACAACTAGTACGATCGATCATCCAAATCATTCTAATTATTTTCAAAATCCACTAGTTACATCTAGCAGCATATGGTGGCAACCCATCAGAATTGAAAGCGAACCTCTTGGTGCAGTTATCTATGTGATTAAGTTCCTCTATCTTGAGTCCTGACAGGATTAGGGTTAAGATGATCTCGTCAAATCGTAATTTCCATCATATGAATTAATCATTCGATTCAAGTCCAATGTGAAAACCCTAATGAAACTCTTTCTATTATTTCACTCTACCATGGCCATGGGCTTATGGACTTGATTCTCATGATCATCATAGGGCTACTCCTCATCTACCGAGGTAGATAGATCTCCTATTGGTGCAATCCAATTCCTGCAATGAATATGCTATAGCCAACATATGCCTCAAGGTTCCAAAAGGCTAGAAGACCGAGTTGTGGTATAGTCAAACTACAATATCCTCAAGGTGAATTATCGATGCACCTCAGGTCAAAAAATTAGTCACACTATTGCAGCTTCGAGCCAGTCATTGATGAGAAGATAGACTTCCTCATGACTGCTCGAGGTGGTCACGCTCAGTGCCCTCATTCTCTAACGAGTATCTATACTCTCACTTTGGTGTCTCTACATCATAGACTCAAGACTCATCTATCCAAAAGAAGCGATCGTACACCAATCTTCCGAATCAATCATCATTCTCATGATGATCCTATGATCGAAAACATTTTATGAGTTAATAATAAAAAATTGATGTCTTAAATTTTTAACTCTTGAAAATATGAACTATCATTACCATCAACTCAATGGATGTATCATAGATACTTTCAAATACACAATATGATAGAAAATAACCTATTTTATTATATATAGTTAAAATTATAATTTTGCCCTTAAAAGTATTTTACAAGTATCAGCCAATCTGGCTTCTAGGGCACACATATCAAATAGGTCAAACATCAATCGCATTGAATGTTTGACCTCGAAATGAGAAGCGATTGAATGTTTGATCGTGAAATGATTCTCATCATCGATTAGCCATCTGATCAGATTATAAGTTCTAATGTGTGTGACCCCATAGGTTCGAACCTAAGTCGATAGTACAAGAACCAATTCTTGTATCAATCAAAGTTATCATCTAGCAATGGTTTCCAGCATCTGGATAGATCGAATGTATGCAAAGCAACATTCTTAGAACCCTGGCCCATGGTTATCATATAATTCATCCCCATGACCAATAATGCTCAAGATGACTTTGAGTATGCTGTCAAACACTCATACAAGTCATCTTTATTGTGTCTTAAAACTTTACAAATCCCATGACACCTCACGAGGATTATCCAAGCCTAGATTTTGTTAAATTTAAATACAGTGAGATATTCTCTTCCTGAAGTTAATCAAGAGTGGTCAATCCCATCTTAACTCACACACCAACTCTATAAGTACTTGATTGTATCCAAAAATCTTTCGTCATCTATATTAGAAATACAGACAGTCCAACACCAAAGTATGGTGAGTTGCTCGTAAGTCACCGTGGCGATCTCAGATCGGAGGGATACTTATACCCATTAGCCTTAGCTAGCTATTCTTGATAGTGGAGTGCTACATTGGTCACATTCAGTGTAGATGTACTCTTATATCTCACCTAAATACCATATCAATGTCTCTACACTACTTGGTTATGAGGACAACCAATGCATATGGCATACAGCGACCTACACTCGATAAGTTATCATCCTTGTTAATAACTTATCATTTGATCGTGAATAATTTAAGAACCATCCGATAAATCCTTCTTTATCGATTTATTATGGTTCTAAGGACTTCATCATAATTTAAGAGTTTATTTAAGGAAGATAGAACTTTTATGATGAAACAGTCAAATTACTATTATTATTAGATAATTCATATACTAATTTCAATCATCTACTACTTAGATGATTGGCTTTAGGACACATTTTCCAACACTAACATGGTTGAAGACTTTTATAAAGGACATGAAAATCCCCAGTTTCTAAACTAAGAGAGAGGTTAACTCCTAAATAGAATTGGAAGATTCTTGTTTACAAACAAGAGGGACATGCCTACGAGATATTGGATCAGGATCATCATTTCAAAATAACACCAGCATCAGACATAATGCAAAAACTAAGAAAACTACAAGCATCCAATCCAAATAAGATATAGGAGAGTAATCAAAAGAAGTATGATTTCATTAAGTTGAAGTTTAGTATAGAGGTCTTCAAGATTGATTACAAAAAAAAAAAAGAAAGAAGATAAAGAACAAGGATGAAGTCCTATTCGGACTTTGGACTATCGACCATGGCCATTACAAGCGAGAGCTTCAAGTCAGTAACTTTGCTTTCTAGATTTTTTCTTGCTTCTAGGCTCTCACCAAGTGGCTTCCAAGCTCTCTTAGCATCCTCCTTGGCCTCCCTCAATCTCTTTCATAAAATGGCAGACTCGGCTTCGACGTTCTTCACTGCATTTTCGTTATAAGTCATTTGGATCTTCAGTTGGAATAGTTTGGCCCTATTTTTATCGTGTACTTTAGTTAAATTAGCCAAAAAGTTCTTTAGAGAAGCTAATTTATCTGAATCTCGACTTGGGCTGGCTTGGGCCTTGTTTGCTAATTGTTTTTGAAGCTAGGTCACCTCAGCATTGGCCATCTTAAGCTTCCTTTTGAGTTCATCAATTTACCCATACCAACCAATTTGGTAGGTATCATATGCTACCTCAGCATTATGCAGCTATTTTTGGAGGTTGAAAAACTTCTTTGCCTAGTCCTAGACATATTCCCCTTGGCTTTGAGCCTAGGTTGAGCCTTTCTCCAGCTGATTGATCTTCTCTTTTATCCCTTGGAGCTCGATCTCAAGAGAGCAAATCTTAGTAGTCGAAGTCCAAGCCCTCTCGCTAGCAAGCTTCTACACCCACTCGAGCTCTTCAGGCAAGTTGTATTTCTTAGCAATATATTCCTTTGAAAGTCTATTTGGACACCTAGCGAAGGTGGTTGATTTTGACTGCAGCCTCTGCATAGTTTTTTTTTTAAATTTTTGAAGCTTATCTTCTATCTTCTTCAACTTCTTATTGATATGATGAACTTCCTTCCTCAAATTTTTAATATGGGCCTTTAGGGTAATGCCCTGAGGTAGTGGTGCAGCTCCAATCGAAGACTGTGATCAATGGCAGTATTTGCCAGTAAAGCTCTAATGTATAAGCATATCACAACACACAAGGGGATGATAAAAGAAGAAATTTAATTTCATTTATTAAAAAACTAAAGTATATGAAGGTGTGAAAGAAAAAAAAAGTACAATCAATGGAGGTTGCTAACCTCTGGAGGTGGAACAGTAGAAGAACTTGGTGTTGCCTTATCAGATGTCGGCCCCTCAGCAGGCGCAGGGGCATGTTCAGCAGGTTTGGCGATAGCAACCTCAGTATGAGGAAGGTCAACTTCGACCACAGGAAGCTCAGTCTCATCTTCAGAAGACTCTCTCAGTAGAAAGTTGAGATTTAACTTAGAAAACTTTTCCACAACCCTCTTTCGGTAGAGCTCAAATTCTTTGCCAAAAGCCTCCTGGGTGAATGCCACCTTGATATCTTCCATCTCCTTCGAAGATCTAAAAGACTTAATGGCCTGCTCTCCCTCTGTGCCGACCTTAACCTCGGCTTTCTTCCTTTTCTCTTCTTCCAAGGATGAGGCAGTCTTTATTCCAATTGATGGCTACTCTTCTTTCTTTAGCGCTACCTGAAGATGCTCAACCTCGATGGAATGAGCTTCCCTCAACTACTTAATCTCGACCCTAGCATTCTTGTCCTTCACCTGGGCAATTTTGGCCTCCTTGATGGCCCTTGAAACCTTGGTCTTATGGAGGTTGATTGCCTCCACATTGGTGAACAAGTGGTGCCCCAGCTGCAAATGGAAAGATGCAAGTTATTATGGGAGAGTTTGTGTATATTCAGTCAAGTATAGGAAAAGAAGAATTGGTTACCTCGATAAAGACTGCATAAGAGTCTCGTATTCTCTCTTCATCATCAGTTCATAGCATCCTCTCAATTATGACTGGAAGGATGCAGCTTTCCATAAGAGGCTAGATGACCTCCTAGTTATCGAGAGATCCCCAGCCCAAATTGGCACTGTTGCTACCAGACATCAAAATTTTTTTGAACTTCTTGGCAATAGCTCTCTTCCTCCTCTTCTCTACCTCTTTCCTTTTTTTGGATGATGTGGAGGTGGCAGTCTTGGTGGGTGAGATCGAATTTAGCAAGGGTGCAACAATCTCACAGATAGGAGCTGCCTAGGTCAGCATGGTCAAGCTCGGATCTTCAATTTTGGTTCATTTTGATGTCTCCCCGAAGGAGGCACCTCCCTTTCTTTTTTGGATTTGAAACCCTTTGCTCAGTCGATTTAGCTTTTTAGGGGTCATTTTTGTAATAGTAGGTAAGCCAAAGTTAGGAGAAAAGATAAAGGAATAGAAGAGAAAGCACCAAGTATTTACCTTCAGGGTTGAATGGGCTCAGGCTGAGATTGTACAGAGTTCGATTGTCAATTAAGTTGGATAGTAAAGGAGCCTTGTAGTTTCTCAAAGTGTTGGTGGAGTTGAGGTCCTCTCACTCTAGCTCGGGAGCTCTATAAATGGAGTCCCTAAGTTTTCCCTACAAAGAAAGTTTTGGGTCGAACAAAGGATAGGACATAAAAAAAAAACTTTTTCTTCCAATTATGAATAGAGAAAGGGCATCCTTGAGTAACCCTTGCTTGCCAAATTGGAAGGATAAATACCACTAGTCCTTGGCAGAAGGGTGGCACTTAAAGGTGATGAAGGTTCAAAATAAAGAAACTGTGAGACGGACCTCAATCGAAAGACAAAAAGCAAGGAATTCTATAATAAACTTAAAGGAGTTCAGGATGACTAAGGCTAGAGATATATTCAAGATGTGGAAAAGGGCAACAATGAAAGGAGTGATTGACAGTCATAGCCTAGCGCAAAGAGCTTTCGAGTACAAATAGAAGTGACCCAAAGGAGGGGCACAAGCTCGGTCGCTCAATCCAAAAATCTTCAATTCATACTCTGAAGGAACTTCGTACTGAATCCTAATTAAAGAAAGATTTTTAGAAGAAAGAGAATAGGGAATGGTCTCTAGGACCAAAATTGGATGAGCTATCTCCCTAAGTTCAGTTTCACTCTTAGGGCCGGTGTTAGGAAAGCTCAAATTGGACGAACTCCTAGAACCAAAGGACCAAAAAATTTTGAAAGTCATTTTGGATTAAACTAAATTAGAAAAAATCTTCTAAAAATTAGAAGAAATCGATAGACAAACATATGTTAGATATGTATGCCCTAAAGCCAGAATTGGCTGACACTTGTAATACACATCTAAGGGCAAAATTATAATATTGATTATAAATAATAAAATAAATTATTTTCTATCACAATATGTATTTGAAAGCATCTGTGATATATCTCTTGAGTTAATGGTAATGATAGTTCATATTTTCAAGAGTTGAAAATTTAAGACATGAATTTTTATTATTAACTCATAAAATACACTCGATCATAGGATCATCATGAGGATGGTGATTGATTCGGAAGATTGGTGTATGATCACTTCTTTAGGATAGATGAGTCTTGAGTCTACGGTGTAGAGACATCAGAGCGAGAGTATAGATACTCGTTAGAGAATGAGGGCACTGAGCGTGACCACCTCGAGCAGTTATGAGAAAGTCTACCTTCTCATTGATGATTGGCTCAAAGCTGTAGTGGTGTGTCTGATTCTTTGATCTGAGGAGCATCGATAGTTCACCTTGAGGGTGTTATAGTTTGACTACACCATAACTCGATCTCCTAGTCATTCAGAATCCTGAGGTATATGTTAGCTATAGCATGTTCATGATAGGAATTGGATTGCACAGATAGGAGATCTATCTACCTCGATAGATGAGGAGCAGCCCTATGAAAATCATGAGAATCAAGTCCATAAGCCCATGGCCATGGTAGAGTGAAATAATATAAAGAGTTTCTATTAGGTTTTTCATATTAGACTTGAATCGAATAATTAATTGATATGATGGAAATTTTGGTTTGATGAGATCATCTTAACCCTAATCCAATCGGGGCTCAAGATAGAGAAACTTAATCACACAGATAACTGTACCAAAAGGTTCATTTTTAGTTCTGATGGATTGCCAGCATATGCTACTAGGTGTCACTGATGAATTTTGGGAGCAATTAGAATGATATGGATGATCGATCATACTAGTTGTTTGAATCAAAAAAATTTTGATCCATCGGAAGGTGTTTCGATGATGCCAACGATAGAGATCGTGATGTATCCCATTACCATATGAAACTGAACCTAACTGGGTCACACAAATAAGGGTTTGGATCTGAAAATCATCAATTGGACTAATCCAGTTCAATTGTTTTGAATAAGATTTAATTAGGTTCAAGAAAATCGTGCTAGCACACAATTGAGCCTAATGTTCTTCTTCAACAATTATTAAAGCTTGTCTCGACTAAGCCAAATGTATTTCGGCTCACTCAAGAACCTTTACTTGGTCTGATTGAAGCTTGTCTAGGTCAGAAAAGGGTTATTTTAATTTATGAGATGAATTTGAGATAACACCTACCATTTTTTGTCACCTACTAAATCTTATCTTTTGACTTTAGTCAAATGTTGACCTTCAACACTTAGACATCTGCCCATGTATCATGCACCCATAGGAGAGAACATGAGGCTTTATCCCCTACTAAAAGGCAAAAAGGGAGGAGGTGCATGCCTAGGGAGGCATGCACCCCATGAGGATCACGCCTGGAGTCCCATATAGATGGGACTCTAGGTTGCTTCATGGTTTCAACATAGGTGGCGCCAAAGAGTCCTGTTTGATCAGTCTTGATACCACCTAAGGAGGTTTATGAGGGACTCTAATCTGATTCGATCAGATGATGTCATTTCATCAATCAGATTTAGATCTGATTGCACAAAGAGCCATGATTGGTCGGGATGATGTGGCACTGCATGGCGCAGTAGGATCTATATAAACCCTAACTGCACCTAGAAGAATGAGTTTTCTACCCTTTACCCATGCCACAAGGCTTCTCTCCCTCCCTCTCCATGCCACCTTCAGGTCCTCTCTCTCCTATCCACATCCAAGAGTTTTTGGGTGCAAGTTTGGTGTGATCCTAGCAAGAGAAAGATGACAGAAAAGAAAGAAGACAACACTGCTGCAAGAGACAATGGCTGATCTTTAAAAGCCATTTTGAAGACCTTCAAGATTAGATCCAGATCTAATTTTTGGAGGATAGATTAAGAAAAAGAAGATCTCAAGATCTTGCCTGAGTGGATACCGATAGAGGCCAAGCGCTTGCGTGGCTATATCAAGAACCTCAGGCAAATATCAGGATCATCATAGGGTAATAGGATTACCCATAACAAGGTATAATTAAAATAGATTTAATTTAATTTAATTTAATTTATTTTATTAGATCAATAAAATTAAATTTGAAGAGTCTCAGATCTAATTTAGATCTAAGAAATTTTTTTTTTTAAATATCCCTCTTGATCCAATTAGATCTGAACGAATCTGACCTGGGAAATAGGATTTTTCCCTTCAACTGGTATTAGAGCCAGGTTTCCAAAATTCATTAGATCTAATTTTATTTTAATTTTGATCTAATAATTAGATGATTTTAGATGTCACATATGATGTAATTAGATCTAAAATCAAAAAATTAAAATTAAATAATTTAGATCTAAGATGTATGAGATGCATGACTAGACTAGGAATAGAATTATTCTATATGTAGTCTAACATTATCATAATTTTAATTTAATTAATTATAATTTTTAAATTTATTTATTTACTATTTTTTGATATTATATATATATTATAATTAGATCTAAAAAATAAAAAATAAATTTATTTAATTTGTTCATATGAGATATGATTGATGCATGTTTAGACTAGTTGTAGAATAAATCTACAAAGTTGTCTTGAATAAATTTAATTTGATATGATCAAATTTAAATTTTATTTTTTAGATATTCATGAGTTAATTTAGATCTAAACCATGCATGACATGATACATGAGATGTATGCAAAACATATCTTTAAGTTAGATCAATTTTTATATGTGATATATGATGTAGATCTAACTAGTTTTGTAGATTCATCATATTTCTGATTAAGACGTTCCCCTTGGCCGTCCGATCATAAGAATAAAGAAGAGTTTAAAGGCCCTCTTCTTTCATTCGATAGGATATTCTTATAATGTGTAGGGGTGCTGCGCGTTCGTCCTTAATTAAAAATAAAAAAAAAAACTTATTTTCTACAAAACCCTAGATCCTAAAATCCTAAAATTTTATTTACATATTTTATTTATGAACCCTAAACTTAATTAAGAATTAAGATTATAAAATATATTAGATCTAAAATTAAAAATTTTTAGATCTAAGATATATTCATAAAATTGGGTTCGGGCTTGGGTAGCTCAATTAGGTCTAGCGGTTGATCAAACCAAATCTAGAGTCGGTTAGATGGGATCAAGAGTGCTTAAATTGACCAGCCTAATAGGATTAAGTTTGGGTCAAGATCGAGTCACATGAGTGATCGATCAAGTTAAGACCTAATTAGGCTCAGTGGTTAAAGTTTGGATTGTAGGCTAATCTGATTAATTATGGCTCAATAATTTGGTATCTAAGATAAGTTTAGCAGATACGATCGACTAAATTTTAATTGGGAGCTACTTGACTCGAATGCATTCTTATCAAGTTAATGGCATATCCCTTCCACCAATCTCACTTATTTGGCCATATTTGTCAGCTCAGTCCTGATCTAAGGTAGCTAATAATCCAAGCTAACCCATGCCACTAGGTTAGTCATAATGGTTATGGCTATGCCAAGTCAAGTTTAAAAAGATCTAAATCAAATCTCTCTAAGAAAAGATTAAGTCTATGGTCTTCCACCATTATAGATGTGCAAGCCCTTCTCGAGGTTGTCTGTTCTCGGTTGGTCATAGTGGTTCAGTTGCACTAGAATGATGCAATCATATCTATTAGGCATTGGATGCTACGAGCTAGAGGATGATTGGGCTCAATATTTTAGATATGATGAGAGACCCAATTAGAAATCCAATCTATGCAAACAGTGGGTCTGACTTAACTAAGGAGTGGATCAATATTTCGAGCATGATGAGATTCATTAATTAGAGACCAAGTCTGGGTGCACCATGATTAGAGCATCATTAGATAAGAGTTGTTCACTCATTGGCTAACCCATCATCAATAACTATTAGGTGAGGTGATGAGTCAGTTGGTGGGACTGCACCATCCACTAGAAATCATTAATCATGAAGATTTTTGCATCTCTATAGAGAAAGTATCGAAATTCGAAGAAAATAGTGGGAGCTAATTTGTTTAAAAATCAAACCCCTAAATAAATTGATCAAGTCTTAATTACAAAATCTAACTAGAAACTTTGACTCTCTATAGGAAAAAGAAAAATGTTTGCATCCAACCCACTAGCTCGTACCTTGGACACCTATAGACTGACTGAACCCAATTACAAGGATTGGCTCCAGAACTTCAAAATCATTTTGGATTTTGAAAAGTTAACTCATGTATTAAACCAAGATCCCCCCACCTTACCAGCTCATCCATCCACTGAACAGAGAGCATCTCTTGACAAATGGATGGATGAAGATAATAAGATCAGATACTACATGTTGGGCTTGATGTCTGATGAGCTTCAGTGCCAACATGAAGATATTAAGACTGCCCACCAAATGTTGGCTCACCTGCAAGAGTTGTTTGATGAACAGAGTCGCGCAGCTAAATATCAGGTCACTAAATGACTTTTTAAGGCTAAAATACATGATGGAGAGTCAGTCCAAGATTATTGTCTAATGATGATTAAGGACTTGGAAGAGCTTGAGAAGCTAAGAGTGAAGATAGACCAAAATCTATAGAATGATATTATCCTGCAATCCTTGACTGATGCATATGGATAGTTCATCATGAACTACCATATACATAAACTTCAGAATACTCTAGCCGAACATTTGAATATGTTGGTTACTTTTGAGCTTTCTATGAATGGTTCTAAAGGCTCAGTACTTGCCATGGAATGGACTTCTTCCAAGAGAAAGTCTTTTAGAAAGAAGAAGAAGTCTGTGAAAAGGCAGAAGATGGAAAGAAAAAGAAGACAGAGCTAAAGAAGAAGGCCGCTAACAAAGAAAAGTATTTCCATTGTTATATTGACAGCCACTGAAAGTAGAACTGCCCTACATACCTGGCCATCCTAAAGAATAAGAAGGAGATAAGTCCTTCTGAAGGTATGCTCGTTATTAAATCAAACCTTATGGTTTTTTCTACATCCAGTTGGATGCTTGACTCTGGTTCTAGTGGTCATTTATGCACTATCATGCAGGGTTTTGAGAATAGCAGGAGGCTGAGGGATGGTGAGATGATCCTACGCATCGAAAATGGAGCAAGGGTTACTGCTTTGATCGTGGGAACCTACCCTCTTCGACTACCGTCTCGCTTAGATTTAGAACTTAGGGATTGTTATTATGTGCCTACTGCAAGTAGAAATTTGATTTTTGTTTCATGTTTAGCAAAAGAAGGCTATGTAATTAGTTTTCTTAAGGACCATTATAATATTCTTTATGAAAGAAATAAAATTGCAAGTGATTTTCTCATTAACGATCTCTACCAGTTACATATTGATGTATCTATCTTTAATATCGAGCAAAATGTGAATGTCGTAAAACGACCCAAGGATAGTCCAAATGATAGGTATCTATGGCACCTAAGGCTAGGTCATATAGTAAAAGATAGGATTAACAAATTAGAAAAAATTGGACTATTGAGTCCATTGACTTCTGAGCCATATCCAATTTGTGAATCATGTCTTCATGGCAAAATGACTAAGTTTCCTTTTGTAGGACATGTAGAAAGGGACACGGATCTACTTGCCCTAGTATATACTGATGTGTGTGGCCCATTTGATGTGTTAGTCAGAGGCAACTTTGATTACTTCATAATCTTTACTGATGATTTATCTCATTATGGGTATGTGTATCTTATGAGACACAAGTCTGAAGCTTTTGAAAAATTCAAGGAATTCAAACATGAAGTCAAAAAGCAAACTAAAAAATCTATTAAGATTCTTCGATCAGATCGAGGAGGTGAATACCTTAGTCAGAAACTTCTGGACTATCTCAAGCAAAATAGCATAGTCTCTTAATGGACTTCACCTAAAACACCTTAACTCAATAGGATTTCAAAACGAAAAAATTGGACCCTATAAGATATGGTCGATCCATGATGAGCTTCACAGATCTTTTTGATTTTCTTTGGAGACATAGTTTGTTAACTGCTATATATTTACTGAATAGAGTTTCCTCTAAAATCGTTCCTACCACACCATATGAGATATGGCTTGGTAAGAAACCAAGTCTGAGTCATCTCAGAATTTGGGGATGTCCAGCTCATGTCAAAAGATAACAAGTGGACAAGTTAGACTATAGATCCTTTAGAGCTCGATTTATAAGATATCCTAAAGAATGATTAAGATATTATTTCTACATTCTAGAAGACCATAATATGATTGTGAGTCGGCATGTCATCTTTCTTGAAAAATAGTTTATTCAAGATAGCGACATTGGAAAGCAGATTAAGCTCGAGGAGAAAGTCTCACAAGAGCAATGAGCTAAGAACCCTATGGAACCAAATCAGGTTAAGCCAATACAATCACTACCTTCTCCTCCTCGTAGATCGAAAAGGATTTCCCATCCTCCTAAGAGGTACGTAGGTACTATTTCAAAGGAAGTAGAGGAAATATTTCTCATTGGTAATGGGATTCATAGTGATCCCAAAACCTATGACGAGGCGATATGGGATATCGACTCCGAAAAATGGATAGAGGCAATGAAGTTAGAAATTGACTCGATGCACTCAAACCAAGTCTGAACCTTGGTAGTTCCGTCAGAAGGTATAGTACTTATTGGGTGTAAATGGATCTACAAGAGAAAGATTGGTACAGATGAAAATGTGGAGACATTCAAAGCTAGATTAGTAGCAAAAGATTATGGTCAGTGCGAAGGCATTAACTATCAGGATACCTTTTCGTCAGTAGCTATGCTAAAATTCATCTACATATTGCTTGCTGTTGCAGCTTATTTCGATCATGAAATATGGCAAATGGATGTAAAAATGGCATTCTTAAATGGATACCTTGAGGAAGGTATCTATATGGACCAACCGCTAGGTTTCACATCTAGCGATGCTGATCATAAAGTATGTAAGCTACAAAGATCCATATATGGACTTAAGCAAGAATCTCGGAGCTAGAATACTCATTTTAATGATGTGATCAAATTATTTGGTTTCATCAAAAATGAGGAGGAACAATGTATTTTCAAAAAGATCAATGGGAGTGCTATTATCTTCCTCGTATTGTACGTGGATGATATCCTCCTTATTGGGAATGATATTCTCATGTTGACCATAGTTAAAATATGGTTATCTAAATAATTCTCCATGAAAGACCTAGGAGAAGCATCCTTCATTCTAGGAATCAAAGACTATAGAGATAAATTGAATAAGATGCTAGGTCTTTCATAGAAGATGTAGATAGAGGAAGTGTTAAAGGGGTTTAGCATGAAAAACTCCAAGAGAGGATTGTATCTTTCAGACATGGCATTCATCTCTCTAAGAAAATGTATCCCAACACATCAGACGAGATTGAACGCATGAGCAAGATCCCTTATGCTTTAGCAATAGGGAGCCTCATGTATGCCATGTTATGTACACAACCTGATATAGCCCTTGCTGTGAGTGTCATGAGCAGATATCAGTCGAATTCAGATGAAGAACACTGGACTTCTGTGAAATGTATCTTTAAGTATTTGATAAGAACTAAGGATATGTTGTTGGTTTTTGGTAATGGAGAACTCCAAGTCTGGGGGTATATAGACTCGGATTTTATGTTCGATATAGATGATCGAAAGTCGACATCTGGGAGTCTATTTGTGTGTAATGGTGGTGCTATTAGTTAGAAGAGTTTCAAGCAGACAGTGATAGCAGATTCCATCATGAAAGTAGAATACACTGCTGCATCAGAAGTTGCGAAGGAGGCATTCTGGTATAAGAAAATTGCTACAGAGATCGGAGTGATGCCATCGGATGATATTCCTCTATACTGTGATAATAATGGCACCATAGCCCTTGCTAAGGAGTCGAGGTCTCATCAGAAATCTAAGCACATCGAGCGGCAATATCACTTCATCCATGATTATCTCGAGAAAGGTTATGTCAAGATCAAGAGAGTCGACTCCGCATACAATGCAATAAACCCACTCACAAAGCCGTTAGGCCAGTAGAAGATGAAAATCCACCTTGATAAGATGGGACTTAGATTTATAGCCAATTGGCTTTAGGTCAAGTGGGAGTTTGTTAGATATGTGTGCTCTAGAAGCCAGAATTGGCTGACACTTGTAATACACATCTAAGGGCAAAATTATAATTTTGACTATAAATAATAAGATGGATTATTTTCTATCATAATGTGTATTTAAAAGCATCTATGACATATCCCTTAAGTTAATGGTAATGATAGTTCATATTTTCAAGAGTTGAAAATTTAAGACATGAATTTTCATTATTAACTTATAAAATTCTCTTGATCGTAGGATCATTATGAGGATGGTGATTGATCCAGAAGATTGGTGTATGATCGCTTCTTTACGATAGATGAGTCTTGAGTCCACGATGTAGAGACATCGGAGCGAGAGTACAGGTACTCGTTAGAGAACGAGGGCACTGAGCGTGACAACCTCAAGCAGTCATGAGGAAGTCTATCTTCTTATCGATGACTGGCTCGAAGCTGCAGTGGTGTGTCTGGTTCTTTCACCTGAGAAGCATCGGTAGTTCATATTGAGGGTGTTATAGTTTGACTATACCATAACTCAGTCTGCTAGCCATTCGGAACCCTGAGGTGTATGTTGGCTATAGCATGTTTATTGTAGGAATTGGATTGCACCGATAGGGGATCTATCTACCTCGGTAGATGAGGAGCAGTCCTACGAAAATCATAAAAATCAAGTCCATGTCCATAAGCCCATGGTCATGGCAGAGTGAAATAATAGAAAGAGTTTCTATTAGATTTTTTATATTAGACTTGTATCGAATGATTAATTCATATGATGGAAATTAGGGTTTGACGAGATCACCTTAATCCTTATCCGATCAGAGCTCAAGATAGAGGAACTTAATCACATAGGTAACTACACCAAGAGGTTCATTTTTAGTTCTGATAGGTTGCCACCGTATGCTGTTAGGTGTCACTAGTAGATTTTGGGAGCAATTAGAATGATATGGATGATCGATCATACTAGTTGTCTGAATCAGAAAAGTTCTGATTCATCGAAAGATGTTTCGATGATGTCGATGATAGAGATCATGACGTATCCCATTATCTTATAGAACTGAACCTAACTGGATCACACAAATAAGGGTTGGGATCTAGATATCATCAATTAGACTAATCCAGTTCAATTGTTTTGAATAAGATTCAATTAAGATCAAGAAAATCATACTAGCATACGATTGAGCCTAATGTTCTCCTTCAACAATCATTAAAACTTATCTCGATTGAGCCAAATATGTTTGGACTCACTCAAAAATCTTTACTTGGTCTGACTGAAGCTTGTCTAGATCAGAAAAGAATTATCTTAATTTATGAGATGAATTTGAGATAACACCTGCCATTTTTCATCACCTACTAAATCTTGTCTTTTGACTTTGGTCAAATATTAACCTTTGACACTTAGACATCTACCCATGTATCATGCACCCATAGGGGAGAACTTGGGGCTTTGTCCACATGCTAAAAGATAGAAAGAGAGGGGGTGCATGTCTAGGGAGGCATCCGCCCCATGAGGATCACGCCTGGAGTCCCATATAGATGGGACTCCAGGTGCTTCACAGTTTCAACCTAGGTGGCACCAAAGAGTCCTGTTTGACTATTCTTGGTGCCACCTAAGGAGGTTTTTGAGAGACTCTAATCTGATGTCATTCCACCAATCAGATTTAGATCTGATTGCACAAAGAGCCATGATTGGCTGGGATGATGTGGCACTGCATGGCACAATAGGATCTATATAAACCCTATTTGCGCCTAGAAGATCGAGTTTTCTACCCTTTGCCCATGCCACAAGGCTTCTCTCCCTCCCTCTCCATGCCACCTTTAGGTCCTCTCTCTCCTATCCACATGCAAGAGTTTTTGGGTGCGAGTTTGGTGCGATCCAAGCAAGAGAAAGGCGACAGAAAAGGAAGAAGATAGCATTACTGCAAGAGACAACGACTGATCTTCACAAGCTATTTTGAAGACCTTCAAGATCAGATCTAGATCTAATTTTTGAAGGATAGATTGAAAAGAAGAAGATCTCTAAATCCTGTCTGAGTGGATACTGGTAGAGGCCAGGCACTTGCGTGGTTACATCCAAAATCTCAGACAAATATCGGGATCATCATGGGATAATAGAATTATCCATAACAAGATATAATTAAATTAGATTTAATTTAATTTAATTTAATTTATTTTATTAGATCGATAAAATCAGATCTAAAGAATCTTAGATCTAATTTGGATCTAAGAAAATTTTTTTTTGAAATATCCCTCTTGATCCAATCAGATCTAAATGAACTTGACCCAAAAAATAAGATTTTTTTCTTCAACATAGTGAACAGAGAAAGAACAACTACCCTCCCAAGAAATTCTTGAGGATCAGAAAGCAAAAAATGATAAGAAAATGCAAAGGGGAAGTGAGAAGACTAACCTAAATCAGCTGATGATCTCTGTGGTATAGTTGGGATGATGAAAATAGCAGAGGCAAGCAATGAAAGAGTGAAGCATGGCGATCGGGAGCAAAGAAAATGAAAACCAGAGAAAGAACGAGGGAGAAGACAAGCTAGGGTAAGGGAGAAAAGGAAAAGATGATGCTTAAATAGTTGGAAGAGCTCCAAGATAGTAATGATTTTGAATTACCTGCACCAAATCCCCATCCATCACGTGTCTTTCTTATCATGGTAGCGACAGATGTTTGACAAAATTATTATGGTACCATACACTCGAGCTCCACACCAAAGGAAATTTTGAAGGTCAAAGTCATTTTGGATCATTCAGCAATAAAGAAACTTCCATGCTAGTCTGAAAAAGCCAAAATTTTTCACCTTCCAAAGCTGAGAAGCCAGAAAGAACTTCGACAGTCTTAAATTTTGGTACTCCCTTCATCTAAACTTCAAATTTAGGAGTAGAGAAAAACATGTTGGGGGTGAAATAGCCCCCGCCGAAGTCTAGTTAAGTGTCCAACAATGATATAGTGCCGCCTATGGTCATGACGGCCAAGTCCAAACCTCAACGAAGTTGATTTCCTAGTCTAAGTAGATTTTGGAATATCGACCTTCAGATCTTGTGCACCAGGCGACCTTCTTAATGACAATTCTTCTAGTTCCCTCCTGATAATAGCAAATCATGCCAAACCACATTGTGAACTTTTATCAGACAAACTTGAATAGTGAAAGCTGTCAGTTTCAATCCTAGTCCAGAATGGATAGCAATTGCTCCATGAATACGGGACTCCAATACTGCCCAATCTTGACTAGCAGCCGACCTTGAAGGTGGCTGAATTCCTCTATTTTACTTTGCAGCTAGCAAATTTTATCAATTTCACAGCAAGAACTTTGGATAAATAATCTTGAGTTAGCAAGAACCCTTTGCCATCAATATGAGTCTAACCTTCAATCTGGAATAATCACCAATGGATCTACGTAAGGAATGGATCTCAATATTTTTCCATCCCACCAATAGAGTCAATCTTGGATATGTTTGATGAATGCCCTAAAGCTAGATTGGCTGACACTTGTAATACACATTCTAGGAGCATTTTTATAATTTTAACTTAAAAATTAATAAATAATTATTTTATTCTATCACATTATGTACATAGTATCTATGATATATCTTTTGAGTTAATGAATGCTAATATATATTTTCAAGAGTTAAAAATTTTAAGACATATATTTTCATAGTTAACTGATAAACTACTCCCGATCATAGGGTTATCACAAGGATGGTAATCGATCTGAAAGGTTGATGTATGATCACTTTCTTAGGTTGGATGAGTCTTAAGTCTATAGTGTGGAGATACCGGAGCAAGATTATAGGTACTTATTAAAGAACGAGGGCACTGAGCTTAACCATCTCAAGTAGTTATAAGTCTACATTCTCATCAATGACTGAGCTCAATGCTGCAATTGTGTGTCTAGTTCTTAGACTTGAGGTGCATCTACAGTTCATCTTTAGTGTGTTATAGTTTGACTACACCATTATTCGATCTTCTAGCCATTCGAAATTCTGAGGTATATGTTGGCTATAGTATGTTCATTGTAGGGACTAGTTCGCACCAAGATGGAATCTATCCACCTCGATAGAGAAGGAATAGTTCTGTGATGATCATGAGATTGAGTCCTTAAGCCCATGGCCATGGCAGTGTGATATAATAGAAAAGCATTTTCTATTAGGATTTCACATTGAACTCGGATCAAATGATTTAATCATATGATAGGATGTTGGGTTTGACGAGTTATGCTTAACCCTAATCCTATTGGAGCTCATGATAGAAGAATCTAATCACATAGATAGCTGCACTGAGAGGTTCGTATTTAGTTTTGATGGATTGCCACCATATAATACTAGGTATCACTGGTGGATTTGAGAGCAACTAGAATGATCTTGATGATCGATCATTCTAATTGGGTGAATTGGAAGAGTTCTGATCCGTTAAAAGGTATTTTCGATGATGTCGATGATAGAGATCACAACATGTCTCATTACCATATGAAACTGAATCTAACTGGATCACACAAATAAGAATTTAGGTCTGGATGTCACCAATTGAGCTAACCCAGTTTGATTGATTTGGATTAGATCCAATTAGGTTCAAGAAAATCATGCTAGCACACGATTGAGCCTAACATTCCCCTTCTATAATCATTTTGGTTCATCTTGGCTGAGCCAAATTGGTTTGGACTCACCTGAGAACCCTATATGACTTTATGCTAGTCTGACTAGAGCTTGTTCAAGTCAAAATATGGTTGTCCTAACTTGATCTAACCTTATCCTAATTCATCGAATGGAAATAGGACAAAACCTGCCAATTCCTATCACCGTTAGGACATGGGGTCAAGGGTTGACCCATATGCAGGAAAGAAAGGGTATGAGTATGCATTCCCTAGAGACTTTCTACGAGCATGTGCCCCCTTGAATTTTCATGCACAAAAATGTGCACATTTCCCATGTTGGCATGCGCATATGGAGAAAAAGAGAAGAGAGTCCTATGAGGATGGGACTCTACGGTTTCTTGATTGGATCAAAAACCTTAATGCCAAGCAGTTGTGCTCATCCAAACTTGGTGCCATTTATGGAGGATTTTTAGGATCTCTAATCTAATTGGATCAGGTGACATCATGTGGCCAATCAGATTAAAATTAGAATAAATCAACCAATATGATTGGTTGATACTATGTGGCACTGCATGGCGTAGCAGAGTTTATTTAAACTCCTACTGTGCCTAGTATTTTTATGCATCCATTTCCTCCATGCCAAAGTGCTGCCACCCCCTCCACTATTTCATGTTCTCTTATCCTCCTCCTCTCCTTATTCTCCATGCCTAAAGGTTGGGCACAAATAGCGAGGAGAATCCAAGGATATTAGCGTAAAGATCAGATTCAACGCGATGGTGTTTGTGAGATGAGTGCATTGCCTTCAAGTTTTGTTTTGAAGGCTCTACAGATTAGATCCAGATCTAATTTTTGGAGATCAAATTTGAAAGGAGAAGACCTCTAGAACTTGCCCTAGTGGACTCCAGTAGAGGCCAGGTGCTTGCATGGCTAGGTCCAGAACCTCAGGCATCAACAAATCATCATCAGGATAACAGTTACCCTAAACAGGTAATAGATCTTATTGCTATTTTAATTTTAATTTTTATATTTAATATTAGATTATTAGGATCAGATCCAAGTACTCTCAGATCTAATCAAGTTTTTGTTGAATTTTTATAAAAAAATTTGCTATAGATCAGATCAGATCAAATCGATCCTGCGATAGAAAAGCTAGTTTTCCTTCAAATGATATCAGAGCTGCATTTGCAGTTCTTCATATTTACTTTAGATTTGATTTTTAATTTATTTTATGATATGATATTAGCAATTTTAGATGTCACATTAGATATGATCATATTTGAAATCAAAAAATTAAAAGATGCATGTCTAGACTAGGTTTGTCGATTTGATTTATGATATGTCTAGAATAAATTTTCTTTTGATATGATCAATTTAAAATTTATTTTTAGATGTTATATTAGATAAAATTAGATCTGAATCATGTATATAAATATTTATTTTTGATACATGAGATGTATGCAAAGCATGTATAGGTTAGATCTTCAATTGTATATGTGATATACGATTTAGATCTAACAAGTTTTGTAGTGTATATTAATTTTTGATTAAGATATTCCCTTTGGCCGTCTGGTTATAAGAGTAAGAAGGGTTTAAAGGCCCTCTCTTTCCATTTGATGGAATGCTCTTATGGCTTATAGTGATGCTACGTGTCTGTCCTTAATCAAAATTCTGATCTTACTTTTCTGCAAAATTCCAGATTTTAAAATCCTAATATTTTTTATACAGTTTTGTTTATGAACCCAAACTTAATTAAGAATTAAGTTTATGAAATAAATTAGATCTAAAAATTATAAATTTTTAGATCTAAGGCACCTTCAAAAATTTGTGTTTGGATATAGATAGCTCAATTAGGTCTAGTGGTTGATCAAACCGAATCAAGAGTTGGTTAGGTGGGATCAATAGTACTTAGAATTGACCAGCCCAATAGTATTAAGTCTAGGTCAAGGTCGACTCATGGTCACATATGGTCGACCAAGTCAAGACCTAATTTGGCACCACGGTTTGAGCCTGGATTGTAGGTTAATAAGATTAGTTCTGGTTTGACAAATTAGTGTCTAAGATAAGTTTGGCAGATATGATCAGTGGTCTTTATTTGAAAGCTACTTCATGACAAGTTAATGACATATTCCTCCCACTGATCTCACTTACCTGATTGATTAGGTTGACCTAGTTCTGATTTGAGGTGGCTAACGATTCAAGCTAACCTTTGCCACTAGGTTAGTCATAATTGTTATGACTAAGTCAAGTAGAGTTCAAGAGATCTAAATCAAATCTCTCTATGAAAATATTAAGTCATAGGTCTTCCACCATTGTAGATATGTTGACCCTTTTCGGGGTTGATTATTTTTGGCTAGTTACTGTGGTTTTGTTACACTGGAAAGATGCAAACATGTCTATTAGACATTGGATGCTATGGGTTGGAGGATAGGTTGGGCTCAATATTTTAGATATGATGAGAGATCCAATCAGAAATTCAATTCGTGCAAATGATGGATCTGACTTAACTAAGGATTGGAGCAATATTTCGAGCACGATGAGCTTCATGAATTAGAGATCAATTTTTGGGTGCACCATATTTAGAGAATTATTGGACAAGAGTTGTCCACTCATCGATTAATCCATCACTAAGAACTATTCGGTGGGACCGCACCATCTATTAGAAATCTGTGATCGTAAAGATCTTTACATCTCTACTAAGGAAGTGTAGGGATCCGAGAAAATAGTGAAAGCCTAATTTATTTAAAAATAAAATTTCTAAATAAATTGATTAAGTCTAATTACAAAATCTAACTAAAAATTTTGACTCTCTATAGAAAAATATCTATGTCAAATCCACTAGTCCAAATCCTAGACACCCACGAACTGATCGAACCTAATTATAAGGATTGGCTCAAGAACTATAAAATCATTTTAGATTCTAAAAAGCTATCTTATGTATTGGACTAGGATCTACCTACTTTACCAGTCCGTCCGACTACGGATCAAAGAGCGTCTCTAGAGAAGTGGATGGATGATGATAATAAAGCTAGGTACTACATGTTGGGCTCAATGTCTGATGAATTGCAGTGCCAACATGAAGACATCAAGACTGCTCATTAAATGTTGGCTCACCTATAAGAGTTATTCAGTGAGCAGAGTCACGCAGCTCGGTATCAAGTCTTTCAAGAACTTTTTAAGTCTTAGATGCATGATGGGCAGTCGGTCCAAAATCATTATTTGATAATAATCAAGGATCTAGAGGAGCTTAAGAAGCTCAATATCGTACTTGATATGGATCTACAGATTGATGTGATCCTGCAGTCTTTGACTGATGCATATGGGCAGTTTATCATAAACTTTTATATGCATAAGCTTTAATGTACCTTGGCTGAACTCATGAATATGCTGGTTACTGCCGAGCATTCTCTGAAAAGTTCAAAGGGCTCTATACTTGTTGTGGAGTGGACTTCTTCTAAGAGAAGGTCTTTTGGAAAGAAGAAGTCTATGAAGCAGCAAAAGCTAGAAAGTAGGAAGAAGAAGAAGGGAGAGCCAAAGAAGAAGGCTGCTGACAGAGAAAAGTATTTTTATTTCAATGCTAATGGCCATTGGAAGCAGAACTGCTTTTTATACCTGGCCAGCCTGAGGAATAAGATGGAGGCAAGTCCTTTTGGAGGTATGCTCATAATAAAATCTAACCTTACGATTTTTTCTACATCCAGTTGGATGCTTGACTCTAATTCTAGTGCTCACTTGTTCACTTCTATGCAGGATCTTATGGAGCACAGGAGGTGTTGGAAAATGTATCCTAAAGTCAATCATTAGCCTGGTGATAATTATGTTATCTTATAATTATAATTAATTTATTAATAAATAAAATAAATATTTTAGCACTTTCATCATAAAGTCTACATCTTTTAATGAACTCCATTATTGTGATGAAGTCCTTAGTAACTATTTAGTTCTGATAAAGAGAGGATTTATTGATTAGTCCTTAAATGGTGCACGACCAAATGAAATATTGTTAATTAGGATGACAGCAATTATCGAGCATAGGTCATTGTATGCCATATAGGTTGGTTGCCATCTTAACCAAGCAATGTGAAGACACTGGTTGTAAGCCCACCAACTGGCATCATCTTGCTTTGATACCAATCATTATTCCTATGGCTGCTTGGAGCCACAGTCATAGATCCGATCTCTTGAATGAATCTAGGTGTTAATCCAGCAAACTAAAGAAGATCTAAGAAAGATGAGAGAAGCTAGAGTTTTGGTGTTAGAATTAGAGAGAAGAGATAAGAGAGTTAGGGAGAAAAGCTCAATTGTATTTCCTTCTTTTATAAAAGTTACAATATCCTGATTTATATACCCTAGAGTTCCCACATGAACCTTAATAAACCACAGCTTAAAAACACCCTTAGGCTAACCCAATACATGAAAGCACTCACCGAGCCCAAGTCTCACATGCTCTTATCCCCTAGATCTAATCCCAACCCATATATGAATTAGCCCCCTTAAGACCTCTCAAATCAGGCCTTAAGACCCCTAGGATCAACCTAGACCCTAGCCCAAAATAGACCCTCGCGTAACTCTGCCCGCGCACTGAGTCGACTCAGTCTCAGCACTGAGCTGGCTAAGTTTCACTGGGTCGGCTCCGTCTGAAACTGAGTCGGCCCAATTTTCTGCCATGCCTGCAGTCCCAAAACTTGACCTTTCTATTTTGCCTATAATCTGAGACTTAGCCGACCCAGTTTTAGACTGAGTTAGCTAACCTATAGAAAATGTTCTTTCTATAGTCTTGATTCTTCAACTTTGGTTTCTTGCTCCATCTTAAATTCCAGATCTCCGAAGCACCAACGAAGCCCCTTGAGGCCCTCAATATCCGAACCTCAAGTCTGTGGAGAGCTACATGCTGCCTCCATCCTAGGACAACTCCTATCCTAGCCCTAGGACCACACCTATCCTAGCCTTCTCGGAGCCCTCACCCTGGCTCCGCCCATGGCCTCCCAAGGCTTAGGGGCACCACACCACCTACAATCTCCACCTTGGTGCGCCTAAGCCTTGGCACACCTGGTAACATCCTCCTGCACGATTCTACTATCCCTACATGTCCTGATAACCCCTCATGCTCACCTTGCCTCTGCCATTCTTCTTCAACTACTGAGCTTCCTTTGAGGCCTTCGGGATGACTGCCTCCATCGCTGAAGTCCTTGGCTTGTTTCTCTGCACCACCTTTGGAGTTGTAGATATCCTTCTGCTTGGCAGCTGCATCATTTCTTTTGAACTTTCCTAGAGATCATGCAATGTTCCTTTATCAGTACTCGCCACATATCCTGATGCTCCACCTGACACTGTCCCCTCAGAGCCACGCCTATCTCCCTATACAATCCTCTCCACCTAGATCTGTACAGCCCTGGCACTGGTGCTAGGATATAGGTCCTTCCTCTGCACTCCTCTGCTCTGAATCCATGTCACAACTTCCTCCACCCATGAAGCCACCTCTACCTCGTGCTCCACTTGGAGCTAAAGTCCTCCTGATGCTATAGAAGCCGACTCTATCTCCGAATCTCCTAAGGCCAACTATCCAACGCTGCACTGCTGGACCTGTCGTTGTACCTAGAATACCATCATTGTCCCTTCAAACCCTCTACACTCTAGACCTGTCCGAAATCATCTCAGATACACCGCACCCTGCGTGCTCCTCCGAGACTACCAAGATTTCATCTGAATCTTCACTTTCAACAACTATACTGATGGAATCTGAGCTTTCTCCTCCCTTGCACTTCTTTCAAAATGGACACTCCTGCTTAAAGTGTCCTACTTCTTCGTACTTGAAGCATCTCTTGGACCCCTTGTTGCCCCTCTATTCGTCCTTCTTTCTTTTTCTGTGCTTCTTTGAAACCATAAGACTCTCCTAAAAGACCTCCCACTTCATCATCCATTTCTGCTGCTTATTGGATGTGAGCATTGATATGATCTCCTCGTACACAAGTGTCTCCTTACCATATAGTAAAGTTATCACCAATGGATCGAAGCTCCCGGGTAGCGAACACAGTAACAATAGACTCTTATCCTTCTCTTCTAAATCCACCCCTATATTAAGCAAGTCCATGCTCATCCGATCAAACCGCTGAATATGCCTCACAACATCCTCACCCTTTTACATTCGAAGGCTATATAGTTGCTTCTTTAGCATCAACTTATTGTACATGTTCTTCCCCATGTACAATTGCTGCAATCTCAACCATAATCCCTTGGGTGTTCTCTCCTCCAACAAACCATACAAAATCTCATCCGCTAAATAAGCCTTAATCGTGGCACATGCCCTTTTCTCCAAGAACACCCACTCCTTGTCTATGATCTCCTTCGGCTTATCTTCCAAAGCCGAATTCAACCTCATCTGAACCAGCAGATCCTCCATCCTTATCATCCACATTGTGAAATTTTTTTTTCATCAAACTTTTCTAAGCCTACCTTCAACCCACTATTTTTCATAATCAATCCAGATCAAATAATAGCAAATAGATATATCTGAGAAATATCTTGACTAGGGATGATAGACAGTAGCCTTGTGATCTTTTCCTTCCTTATGAAGCTTGGAGAAAGCCTTTAGATCTGAATCTCACTACTGATCTCTGCTGAAAATTGATCTTCTTTCTTCTTCATGCTCAATCTTGCTTTGATACCAATTGTAAGCCCACCAACTTGCATCATCTTGCTCTGATACCAATTGTTGTTCCTATGGCTGCTCGGAGCCATAGTTATAAATCCAATCTCTTGCATGAATTTGGATGTTAATCCAGCAAACCGAAGAAGATCTAAGAAAGATGAGAAAAATAAGAGTTTTGGTGTTAGAATCAGAGAGAAGAGAGAAGAGAGTTAGGAAGAAAAGCTCAATTGTATTTTCTTCTTTTATAAAAGTTACAATATCCTGGTTTATATACCCTAGAGTTCCCACATGAACCCTAATAAACCATAGCTTAAAAACATCCTTAGGCTAACCGAATACATGAAAGCACTCACCAAGCCCAAGTCTTACATGCTCTCATCTCCTAGATCTAATTCCAATCCATACATGAATTAGCCCTCTTAAAATCTCTCAAACTAGGCTTTAAGACCCCTAGGATCAACCCAGACCCTAGCCCAAAATTGACCCTCGCGTAACTTTGCCCGCGCACTAAGTTGGCTCAGTCTCAACACTGAGCCGACTAAGTTTCACTAGGTCGACTCAGTCTAAAACTGAGCTAGTCCAGTTTTGTGCCATGCCTGTAGTTTCGAAACTCATCCTTTCTATTTTGCCTATGCTCTGAGACTTAGCCAACATAGTTTTGGACTGAGTAGGCTAACCTATAGAAAATATTCTTTCTATAGTCTTGATTCTTTGGCTTTGGTTCCTTGCTCCATATTGAATTCTAGATCTTCGAAGAACCAACCAAGCCCCTTGAGTCCCTCAATATCCGAACCTCAAGCCCGTGGAGAGCTACATGCCACCTCCATCCTAAGACAACTTCTGTCCTAGCCCTAGGACAACTTCTATCCTAGCCTCCCTGAAGCCCTCACCCTGGCTCCGCCTGTGGCCTCCCAAGACTTAGAAGCACCACACCACCTATATTGATATGGCATACAAGTGAAATATAGGGGTACATCATCACTAAACATGACCAACTCTAGAGCATTCTGCTATGGAGAATTGCTTTGATGGGATAAAGGTATAAGTATCCCTTAGAACTGAGATCACCATAGTGGCTTGCAAGCAACTCACTATGCTTTGGTACTAGACTAATTAAATTTTTAATTCAATAATAAAAGGTTTTTGGATACAGTCAAGTACTTGCAAAGTTGGTGAATGATCAAGATGGGATTGACCACTCCAAGAGTTGGAGAAGAATGCATCACTGTATTTTCATATAGCAAAACCTTGGCTATGGTAATCCATGAGATGGATTTGGTATTTTGAAATATAATGTGAATGACCTAATCAAGGTTGGCAGTTAAACTCTAAGATGTCCTACGAGCATTTTTTATCAAGGGGATGAATTATATGAAAACTATATCCACATGGATTCTAAAGATGTTCTACACATTCGACCTATCCGACCATTGGGTACCATTACTAGATGGTCACTTTGATTAATATAAAATTTTATTTTTATACTACTAGCTTAGATTTGAATCTATGAGATCATATACATAAGAGTTCTCGATCTGATCAGATAGTTGATCATTGATTAAGGATCGTTATAGGGTTAAACATTCAATACAATTGATGTTTGACTTAGTGCAAGTATTGTAGGAGGATCGATTAGTAATTAAATTACTAATTAGCTTAATTTGATTAAGCTAGAGGATTGAGATTAAGTTTAATTAAATATAAAATTTAATTTAATTTAGTTTGGACTTGAGTGGATCAGTCTAATTGTTTAATTGGATGAAGTAATTGGCCAAAAAAAAATGAGTCCAAGTCCAATTAGAATCTATACTCAACCCAATTTTAATTTGATTAAAATTAATAAATTTAAATCTAACTTAATTAATTTATTAGGTTATTAGTTGACTAGATCTTATTCTAATTAGGTTAAGATTTATTTTGATTTAATTTGGTCTAAAGAACAATATTGGATCCAACATTAAAATAGGGGGGGAATTTCCTTAAGTGGAATTAGGAACTCCCTAATCCTGTGCACCTTAGTCCCAACGGCCCCCACGCCCGCTCTTGTGTTTTGCATGACTTCTCCATGCCCAAAGAGAGTCCCAATGCATGCCCCCCTTGCAAAACCCTTGCTGCTCTCTTATATGAAATTTGTTGAGGACCCAAGTCAAAGTAGGAATCTTTAATTTGATTTCAAATTCTATTGAGAGTAGAAGTTTATTGCAAAACAAATCACCTAATATTCCTTTATGCCGCCCACTTTATTTCTCTCTAATTTTCAATGATGGAAAGAAAAAATATTGTGTGCCAATCCTGGTGGTCAATAGCTACAAAAAGAAAGGAGAGGGCACCCAAGAGTTGGCGCCCTTGTCTTGCCTCTTTTGGACATCTCTGCTAGGTATTTGCCCTAGACAAAGGACTCTATCCTAAACTCCCTTATAAAATAGTTTTTAGGGTCTATTTTTCAGAAATGTAACACTCAAGAGAGAGCTATTGGCCATGCCAAGGTTGGGTGCAGATGCTTGTGTGTAGGGTTATTGAGAAAGATACAATCCTATGTCTTGTGAGAGAGTAAGGAAAGAAGAAGGATCTTTCTTCCATGTTTTCCTCCAAATCACCTTCCTTCCATTATTTTTGTGAGTTTTTGAGAGGATTTTAGGTTACACAAATCTACTTCCTTGACTTCTAAAAAATTGCAGAGTACATTTTTGAAGAAGGAAGATCCAAATCGACACGTCGAAGAAGGGATCAGCATTAGTTAACTAGCAAACTGTGCTGATTTTCAGCCATCAAAATTTTTTGATCAAACGATCGAGAGCTTGTGTGATATCCTTAGAGTCAGGATGTTGTGTGCAGCTTTGGAGCAATTCAATCTTCCCCCAAGATCAGTGAGCTAGAAAAGTCTAACTTGCAAAGAATAAGGATAATATGTCTTCCTATTGTTAGATATATGTGCCCTAGAAGCCAAGACATTGACTTGACACTTGTATTACACTTCTAGGAGCAAAATTATAATTTGTGACTAATATCAATAAAAGGAATTATTTTCAATCACATACAGTGCTATTTAGTGTCTTGATATATCCTTTGAGTTAATGGTAATGAATAATTCATATTTTTAGGAGTTAAAAATTTAAGAACATGAAATAATCATTATTAACTCATAAAATGCTGCTCGGACCATAAGGATCATCATTTGGATGGGTGATTGATTCCAAAAGGTTGGGTGTACAATCACTTCTCTTTAGTAGATGATCTTTTGAGTCGTACGGTATGGAGGACATCGTAAGCAGAGACAGATACTATATAGAGAACGAGGCACTGAGCGCTGACCAATCTCGGTAATACATTAAGCAAGTCCTCTTCCTCGTCAATGATGACCTCATGCCGCAATAGTGTGTCCTGGTTCTTTGACCAGAAAGGGTGCATGATAGTTCACCTTGAGGGTGTTATAGTTTTGACTACACCATACTCGGTCTCCTAGCCAATTGGAACCCTGAGGTGTATGTTGGCTATTAGCATGTTCATTATAGGAACGATAGCATCAAGATGGAATCTAATTCTACCCGGGTAGAGGAGCAGCCCTAATGATGATCATGAGAATCAAGTCTTGAAGTCCCATGGCCATATGGAAGAGTGAAATAATAGAAAGAGTTTCTATTTATATTTTCACATTGATCTTGAAATCGAATGGTTATATCATAATGATAAAGACTAGGGGTTCGACAAGTTCACCTTAACCCTCAATCTATCAGAGGCTCAAAGATAGAAGAACTTTAATGCACACAAGTAGCTGCACACAAAGAGTTCATATTCAGCATTTGATGGTTGCCACCATATACTACTAGGTGTCGTTGTGATTTTGGGAGCAATTAGAATGAATTTAGATTGATCGATCATTTTAGCTGTTCGAATCAAAAGAGTTCTGATACCATCAAAGGAGTTTCGATGATGCCGATGATAGAATCAATGACATATCCCATATACATACAGAACTGAACCTACTGGGCACACAAATGAAGGTATTGATCTGGTGATCATCTAGGTTTTGAACTACTTATCCAATTCAATTGATTCTGAATGAGATTCATTAAGCCTCAATGAAATCATGCTAGCACTCGATTGAACCAACGTTTCTTCTTTTAACTAATCATAATTAGTTGGTCCCTGACTAAAGCCAAAGGAGTTTGTGCTCATTTAGAAGGGCCTTCACATTGTCTGACCTGGTAGCTTGTTTAATGTCAAAAAAGTTGTCTTATTTTGTAAGACATTACCATACATTTTTGGTCCACCTTCATTTCTTCGTCCTATTGACTTTGGTCAAAGTTGACCTTTGACTGATCAAATGTTGAACCATTGACACTTTGGACTTTGTGATCCATATGTCATGCCACCTATTGGAGAGCTGGTGAAAGCCTGTCCTCTACCAGAACCTGGTAGAGGAGGAAGGGCGCATGCCCACCCTTTGTGTGGTGCCCAAGCTGGAGGCACCCAGGATTCCTGTTGGACAAGGACTCCATCTCTCCTTTTGATTCAGTTAGAGTTCTCCTAAGAAGCAACCTTTGACTAGGTCTTAGCCACCTCTAAGGAGGAATCCAGGGGACTCTTTTTCCACCTAATCAGATTTAAACATCTAATTTCACAAAGGGTTGGTGATGGTTGGGAAGAAAGGAGTTGGATCATGCTTGGTAGTTCCTATAAATAAGACCCTGGCCCGCACTAACTCCAAGTTAAGATGGAATAAACAATTCTCCACCCCAGGCTGCTTCTAACCTCTCCTCCTCCATTTCCATAACCCACCTCTCCTCTCTTCCTCTCCAACATCCAAAAAGGAGTTTTGGAACCTTGGTTGTGCGATCCAACGACAAGAGAAAGCGAACTAAAGCGAGAGGCGTGCTGCTGCAAAGGGACAACTGCTTTATCTTCAAAAGCGAGTTTTGAAATACCTTCATGATTTAGATCAGATCAATTTTGTTGGAGATGTGATAGAGAAGAGAGGATTCTAAGATCCAGCCTGAGTGGATACCGGTAGAGGACCAGCGACATTGTGTGTGCTAGATCCAGAACCTTTCCGCTGCTTACAAGATCATCAACGGGTAATGGGATTACCCACCTTCAAGGTAAATTAAATCTAATTATATTTATTAAACTTTATTTTTAAATTTAATGAAAAAATAATATCAGATCTAAATATATTATATCTGGATATGGATCAAAGAATAAAAATTTTTGAAATAATTCTCTTGATCTGATTAGATCTGGAACAAACCTGGACCGAGAAAACGGTTTTCCCTTCAACTGTGTTATCCAGAGCTAAGGGTTCTAAAGTATTTATATCTAATTTGAAATTTATTTTAAATTAAAAAAATAAGTGATTTTAGAATCACATAAGAGTGATTAGATCTGAAATCAAAAAAAATAAAAAATTAAATTGATTTGGATCCTAAGATTAGAAAATATCATGTGACTAAGTTCTAAAAATAGAATATTTCTATAGAATAGTCCTGTATGCTTTTCAATTTAATTTGGATTAAATTCTATTTTAGATTTGATTTATTTACTATTTTTTAATATACTAATGGTTATAAAACAATAAAAAATAGCAAATAAAATGTATTTAATTTTAAATATCATATTGAGATATGATTGATGCATGTCTAGACTAGTTTGTAGAATAGTTCTACATAATTATTCTAGAATTAGAATTTATTTTGTTTAGATCAATTTTAAATCTAATTTTTTAGATTATATGGATAATTTAAATCTAAATATGATGATTTCAGATACATGAGATTGTATGCAAATATGTTATGATAGATCTAATTCTGTTATATGAGATATAGGTGATGTAGATCTAAATTATTTTGTAGTAATTGCATGTTCACTGTTAAGCGTTCCTTCTTGCCGTCGGTCATAAGAAATGAAGATAGTTTAAAGCCCTCTCCTTCTATCGATGAGTCATTCTTATGACGTGTAGGGGATGCTGTGCGTGTTTCGTCCTGTAATTCAGCAAATTCAAAACTTACTTTCTGCAAAATCCTATAATCCCTAAAATCCTTACGATGTATTATGCAATATTCTTTATTTATGAACCCTATTAATTAAAAATTAAGATTTAGGAAATATTAATTAGATCTAATGGAGACATTTCGAATCGTTAGGACATAATTCAATAATACTGGGTTCGAGCTTGGGTAGGCTCAATTTGTTGTCTAAGTTGATCAAATCGAATCAAAGAGTTGGTTAGAGGGATCAACAATGCTTTAAAATTAACCAACCTAATAGATTAACTCCTGGTCAAGAATCAGTCCATGATCAAGCAAGACGCTAATTAGGCCAAGCAGTGTTAGAGTCTGGATGGTTGGCCTAACCCAATTGGTTCTGACTCAATAATTTGGTGTCTAAGGTAGTTTGGCACATACGATCGACGTGGCTTTTAATTCGAAGCAGTACTCGACCTGAATGCATTCTTGACGAGGCTTAGGCATATCTTCCCACCGGTCTCAACTCCTGCCATAATATGTACATAGTTCTGATCTAGGTGGTCAATAATCGCGAACTAAACCCATGCCACTAGGTTTAGTCACATAATTGTTAATGATTATGATAGTCTCAGTCTTAAAATGAAGATCTGAATCAATTCTCGCCTAAGAAAAATTGAAGTCCTGAGGCTTCCACCATTGTAGATGTGTGGGCCCATTTCGGGGTTGATTGTATCTCGACTGATACAGTGCAATTGATTAGCGGGTTGAAGATGCAAGTCATTCTATTTAGGCATTGGATGCTATGTGCTGGAGGATGAGTTGGCCTCCAATTTCCAATACGATAGAGAGACTCAATTAGAAAGTCTAGTCTTAACAAATGTGTGAGTCGACTTAACTAAGAAGTGGATCAATACTTTTGGATTACAGTGAGTTCAATCGAATGAAGGACCAAGTTTTGATGCCCGATGATTATAGAAATACATTGAAAAAGACGTTGTTCCACTCAATTGGCTACCATGCCACCAAATAACTGTTACGTGTGAGGTGAGTCAGTTGATGTGAGACCGCACCACCACTAGAAAATCATTAATCCATTAGGAGATTTTTGCAATTCTCTATAGAGGGAAGTGTAGGAATTCAGAGAAAATACGTGGAAGCTAATTTGTTTAAAAATAAAATTTCCTAAACAAATTGGTCAAATCATAATCTACAGTATCTAACTAAATCTTGACTCTCTAATGGAAAATGTCCGCGTCCAACCCATTACCATGTATCTTGGACACAATAGATGCCAGACCAATCTATAAAGTTAGCTCAGAACTACAAAATCAATTTTGGGTTTGAGAAGTTAACCCATGTATTATCCGACCGCTCCGCCTTACCGGCCCGTCGTCCACTGAACAGATAGAGCATCCTGAAAAAATGGATAGACGAAAGATAATAAGGCCAGAATATTACATTGTTGGACTTCGATGATCATGATTCCATGCAACATGAAGATATCGGGATGCTCGCCAAATTGTTGCTCACCTGTAGGAGATGTTTGGTGAACGAGTCACGCAGCCAGTATCAAGTCATGAAATTACTTTTTAAGGCTAAAGATGCCTGAATAGGAGTCAGTCCAAGTATCACTGTCTGATGATGATCAAGGACTGAAAAGAGCTTGAGAAGCTCGGTGTGAAATTTAGAGTTTTGGATTGCAGAACGATTATTATTCATATTAATCCTTGGACTGTAATGCATGCAATGGCAATTCATCATGAATACTCACATATAAACTTCAAAAATTTCTTGGCCAAATTTAATGAATATGCTTGTCTGGTCACTAATGCAGCTTTCTATGAAGAATTCTAAAAGCTCAGCTCTTTTGCTTGGAATGGAATTCTTCCAAAAGAAAGTCTTTTGGAAGAAAAAGAAATCTATGAAAAAAGCAGAAGGTGAAGAATAAAGAAAGAAGAAGGCAGAGCCGTAAAGAAAAGTGGCCGATGTCCAAAAGGAAAGTATTTTCATTGCAACAGCGATGGCCATTAGAAGTAGAATGCCCTCTTACCTCCAATCCTGAAGAACAAAAAGGGAAGTCCTTCTGGAGGTATGCTGCGTTATTGAGTCTAACCTTACGATTTCTTCTGCATCCAGTTGGGGCTTGACTCTGGTTCTCTAGTGCTTCATCTGTGTACTTTCCATGTCAGAGTCTTGGGATGTAGGAGATTGGAGGGATGGTGACATGATCCTACATTTCCGGTAATAGAGCAAGAGTTGCTGGCAAGCAGCCGTGGGAAACATGCCCTCTTCAATTACCATATGTGTTTAGAACTTAGTTTGAAAGACGTTTATATGTGCCTGGCGCTAGCCAGAATTTGATTTCTATTTCATGCTTAGCAACAAGAAGGCTATTGATACCTTCTTTAAAGGACCATTGTAAGACAATTTTTTATGAAAAAAATAAAATTATAAATGATGTTCTTATCGATGTCTTTTATAGCTACATATGATTATCCCTGTGTTCAACTATCAAGCAAAAATGTTGAATGCCAAATGATTTAGGGATAGTCCAAATGATAAATATCTATAGCACCTAAGATTAGTCATACTATAGAAATATAGGATAACAAATTAGAGAAAAAGTGGGGCTTATTAGTCCCATGACTTTCGAGTCATATCCAACTTCGAATCTTGTCTCCAAGGCAAAATGACTAAACTCCCTTTTGTTGACATGGGGATGAGGGCCAACAGATCTCCCTTGCCCTAGTAACATTTTATCAGATGTGGTGGCGGCCCATTTGATGTTGCCAGTAGAGCATAATTTTATCTACGTTCATTATCTTTACCAGATGATCTGTCTAGAGTATGGTATGTGTATCCTTTATGAGATCATAAGTCTGAATGCTTTCTGACAAAGTTAGTTCAAAGAATTCAATGACATGTAAGTAGAAAAACCAACACTGAAAAATCCATTAAAAGAATTTCTTCGATCAGATCGAGGAGGTGATACATTAGCAAGAATTCCTAGACGTATCTCCAAGCGACTAATGGCATAGTCTCTCAATGACTCCACCAAGAATACTCTCAACTCACGGAGTTTCAAAATGGAAGGAAAATCGACTCTATGGATATGGTCTGATCCAGATGAGCTTCACAGCCCTCCCAGGTTTTTTTAGGGACATTCATTGTTTAACTTCTATTTATCTATCCTAAATAGGTTCTCTCTAAGAGACCTTTCTACCACACCTATGAGAATGGTACCGGGCTAAGAAACCAATGTCTGAGTCCATCTCAGAATTTGGGGTTGGTCCCGGCTACATGTCAAAAAGACACAAGCAGATAAGTTAGAGTTTAGGTCCTTCAGAGCTCGATTCATAGGATATCCTAAAGAGTCATTAGGATACTATATTTACATTCAGAAGACCATAATGTATTTGCAGAGTCGACATGCCATCTTTCCTAAAAAATGTTATTCAATGATAGCGGCATTGGAAAAGCAAGATTAAGCTTGATGAAAAGTCTCACAAAGACAACGAGCTAAAGACCATGGAATCAAATTCAGGATTGAGCCAATAAGAACACTACCTCTCCACCTCGTAGATTGGAAAGAGTTTCCCGTCCCCTGAAAGATACTTAGGTATCATTTCAGACGAAGTAGAGGAAATGGTTCCTCGGTAGTAATTGTGGCTCATGATGATGATGCCAAAAATCACTAATGAGGAGATACAGATATCGACTCAAAAAATGGCTACAGGCAAATGCAGTCAATAATTACTCGATGGCACTCAAACCAAGTCTGGACCTTTGAGATCCACCAAGAAGGTAGTAGTACCTATTGGGTGTAAATGTATCTCAAGAAGAAAGCATTGGAGCAGATGGAATTAAGAGATTCAAGCTAGAACTAGTGGCAAAAGTGTTAATAGCCAACGCGAGGCATTGACGTATCAGGATTACCTTTTTCCAGTGGCTATGCATAAAATCCATCCACACATGTGACATCTTGCCATTGCACCTACTTTCGATTAAAATGAGGAAAATGGATGTGAAAATGGCATTCTGAAACGTATATCTTGAGGAAAATATCTATATGGAACAGCCGGCTAGGTTTCACATCTAGTGATACTAATCACAAGGTTTGCAAGCTGCAAGTTCCAGTATATCTGAATTATAGCATTAATAGCATCGGCAGTAATCACTATTGAGCAGCCTCGTAACCCTTTCTTGGATATCATCTTGTCTCTAATTATCTACATGATCATACTTGTTGATCAAAAAATGACTGAACTTTTTCATCCAAACAGGATTGGAACGAGAAAGTCAAACCGTCTTTGTGTCATCTCAAATTAATAATCGCCGTCTTCAGCTTTTTTATAGTGAGCTTGACTACGTCTTCTACCTATCGATCTGCTACTTTCAGACAGTGACTGACATTCTCTCTTAATTGCGAATGATTCAAATTTCCCATAGATGACAACAGTCAAATCTAATGTGGTTGTCCAAGGAATTCCCAATGAAAACCTAGCGAAGCATCCTTTATATTCTAGACATTAAGGTCTAAATCTCTCTCTT